>ML811470.1:4652-26946 GCA_009831015.1 Picea engelmannii
TCGTATGCAAAATTTACGACCCCGAGAAGTTGAGGTACCAACTTACCCATCAGAGTTCATATAAATTTTGGCGTTTCATCTCCTAGGGTTAGTTTTTTTTATGTCTATGGTTTTTGCATTCATGAGTAATGTTAAAACATCCTTTGGAGCCTCATTGTAACCATTTCTTCTCAGACGAATGAACGTAGCAGCCACATCTCTTCTCAAAGATAGCTACCACCATTCGAGCAAGTTATTTTTAGTTATGCAGTTTTACGGTTTCAGCCTATTTTCTTTATTCAATAGAAGTTATTTTTCATTGGATATTTGTTGTTGTTCTTCATATTTATGTGTTATTGTATTCAATTTGTTATTCATTTTGTTCTGATCATAAATATGGATCAGTGGTATCAGAGTGGTCTTCTCTTCATTTATTTTTCTTTGTGCATGTCCCCGACAAGATCTGGGTAAAAGAAGTTGGGACTTGAACCAATCGAGCCTTTGCAAGATCGGATGCGCTGAGCCCAACAAAAACTCATGAGGGATGTGAATAAAGATGATGGAGAAAGATATCCTTTTAAACTATTGCTCAAGGAATCCCTTGAGCGACAAAGGAATGAAATGATGGACAACTTTGCACTGATCTTTCGGCGGCTGCCCACATGAGACACATCTTCATCAAGCGGCCACGCAACCCCCTTCAAGGTACAAGTAAATTTTGATATTCCATTATTTGAAAGGATGATAGATGCGGATGTTGTAGATAAATGGTTGAATCTGCTTGAAGGGTATTTTTCGGTCCACAATCTTTCCGATAGGGAAAATATTACTTTTGCACTCCTCAAGGCCATCCCACATGTTAAGGACTGGTGGGATACTTGCTCTGAGCAAAGGGCCACAGAGGAATATGAAGTATTTGTGGTCGCCCCATATGGGATTCCTTCAGGGATGCCATTAAAGAACAATACTACCATGTTGGAAGCTACAAGGACTAGTACACAAGATAGACCACGTTGAGTCAGGAAAGGGACCAGACAATACCAAATTTCACCAATATTTTCCAATACCCTGTGCACCAAATTGGGTATCAAAGACTTTGAACAACATCTGGTGCTCAAATACCATGGTTGTATGCATAGATACATTCAAACAGAATTGGAGTTTTTGGACATCACATCATTAGGTGCGACTTATAGATATTTTGTCAAGATTGAGTAGAAATTTAAGCAGAAGAGGCAAGAGTTTGGATCTACAAACTCCTCACAGTCGAAGCAGGGAAAAGGCGACCCCAACCCACAAAACAAGGGATGAAGAAAATATGGCCACTCTCAGGACAACCAGTCCAAGCCGCAACCCAAGAAGGGTAATGAGAAGTTGAAGAAGTACATGGGAAAGTGGTGTGAATACCATAAAATCCCTTGGCACAACAACGAAAAATGTCGCTCCAATAAGTCACCAGTGGCTGAGCTGAAAGCTTTCGAGTCAGTGGAAGATTCTGACTCTGAATCAAATCTAGAAAGAGGGAAGCAGATTATCGATGTCGAACCCAGTGCCATTGTCGCTACCACGAAAGTCTAGCTAAGTGAACCAAAATAACCAGAGGAAGGGGAATGCCTCTTTCACTCACATATGTGGGTAAAGGGGGCTCCACTTCATTTCATTGTCGATAGGGGAAATCGGAAGAACCTGATCTCAGGAGAGGTCATCAAGCGGTTGGACCTGTCGATGACACCATACCCGCAACCCTACACCATCGGTTGGATTTTCCAAGGAAGATATCTTTGCGTCAACCAACAGTTTTGTCCACCCTATGACATCAAGCCCTTCAAAGACGAGGTATTGTGTGATATTGCTCCCCCCTTAAAGTTTTTGATGTTATTTTAGGGAATCCATATTTGTGGAAGTGACATGTTGTGTATGAGTCTAGACCTCACAGTGTTATTATTACTTTGGGTAGAAAATTGTACAGGATACCAGAGGTAGCGCCGCCTACC
Organism: Picea engelmannii; assembly: GCA_009831015.1. Lineage (NCBI taxonomy): Eukaryota > Viridiplantae > Streptophyta > Pinopsida > Pinales > Pinaceae > Picea > Picea engelmannii. The sequence continues at coordinate 6,626 of ML811470.1, forward strand.
GCTATTTCTTTAATCTCTGCTAAGAAATGCAGTAAGGTCATTTCACAAACTAGGAAGTTTGTCTTCTTTGTGATTTGTGCTCGCAATGAGCAGAAGGTCATCGCCACATCCATGACCTCTACACATAGCCTCTCTTTGCAGCATAAGCAAGTGGACAAGATCATGGAAGAGTACAGAGACATCTTCTCCTCACCCACTGGGGTACTGATGCACTACCAAGTCAAGCATCCAATTGATATAACCTTGAATGCACCTCTACCTAATGGACCAAACTATCATCACTCGTTGATGGAAAATGACAAAATCAAGCGCCAAATCCAAGAGTTGCTTCAAAAGGGGCACATCTGACCCAAATCCTCCCCTTGTGGAAGCTCGATTGTACTGGTGCAGAAGAAAGATGAGACCCAGAGGCTCTACATTGATTACAAATCATTAAACAAAATCACAGTCAGGAACCGATACCCAATTCCCTGAATTGATGACCTTCTTGAGCAACTCAAGGTGGAAAATTTATTCTGTAAGATTGACCTAAAGTCTGGCTACCACCAGGTTCCCATCGAACCGACTGATTTATGGAAGAAAAGTTTCAAATCTAAAGAAGGACTCTTCAAATGGCTGGTCATGCCCTTTGGCTTAACAAATGCACCATAAAATTTCATGAGGTTGATGGATGATGTATTGAGACCCTTAACCAACTCTGTTGAGGTGGTATATCTAGATGACATCCTCATCTTTAGGAAAACTTGGGAGGAGCACATGCAACATATTTAATAGGTTTTGAGCACTCTATGGCAGCACAAGCTATATGCAAACTTGGAAAAATGCTCCTTTGGCATGAACATGGCCAATAATTGGGCTACATTATTGATGAGCATGGGGTACATGTGGATCCAGCTAAGATCCAAGTCATCCGTGACTGGCCAACCCCGACCACACTAACCGAGCTTCAGAGCTTCTTGGGACTTGACAACTTCTATCGAAGGTTCGTGTTGGGATTCTCCCATATTGCATGGGCCCTCATCCAAGTGACCAAGGGCAGTGGTAAGGAAAATTTATCATGGGGGAAGGCACAACAACAATCATTTGATGATCTGAAGCATTGCTTGTGATCATATCCATTACTCTCCTTACTTGATCTGCAACAACCGTTATATATTGATATTGATGCCTTCGACTATGTTGTAGGCACAATTCTCACTCAACACAATCATCCAGTAACATACCATAGTGAGACACTCTCAGATACCGTCTGGAAATACCCCACCTATGACAAGGAAATGTATTCCATTGTGCAAGCTCGTCGTCAATGGAAACAATACATTATGGGAAAGACACAATCATCCATACTGATCACAAGCCTCTGCAGTTCATATAGACACAGGGGAAGTTGCAGAATGACTGCCATCAAAAGTGGTCCACATACCTACAACAATTCCATCTCAACATCAAGTATAAGACATGGAGCACAAATCATGTTGTTGACTTCCTCAATCAACCTCCCGTTGTTGCACTCACCACCATGCTTCATTACTGTGGGCATGAGGCATCTAAGTGGCCCCAACTTTATCAGCGTGACCCTGACTTCGCCACCACCTATCAACTATTAGGTACAGGTGCGAATGTCACTGATTTTCACATTTAGGATGGACTGTTATGCCATAAGGGCCACCTTTGTGTTCCTGCAAGTGAGCATGGAAAACTGATTTGGGAGGCTCACTACAGTCAGATGGAAGGACATTTTGGCATGGATAAAATGATGGTCGTTCTACATAAAAAATTTATTGGCCAAAACTTCGACAGGACGTCAGCTAGTATATCATATTTTTCATTGCTTGTGCCATTGCCAAGCCAACCATAAAGAAGAAAGGCTTATACATCCCTCTTCCTACTCCTGAGAGGCCTTGGGAATCCATATCGATGGATTATATGTTTGGCCTTCCATCCACCAAGAAAGGAAATGATTGTGTATTTTTGGTGGTTGATTGGTTTTTGAAGATGGCCATTCTCACAACCTACAAGAAGAGCATCACAATGACAGATATTGCCAAGCTCTTCTTCGAATAGGTATAGGTCCATTTTGGGATACCACATACCATCATCTTAGATTGGGACAACAGGTTCCTCGACACATTTTGGTCGAGTCTTTGGTCATTGTTGGACACCAAGCTGACTAAATCACTGCCCTCCATCCCCAAACTAATGGCCAAACAAGGGTTGCCAATCAGATGATTGTGCACATCTTGTGAATGTATAACTCTAAGAATTCATGTACATGGGATGAGAGTCTTCCCTATCTTCAACACAAGTACAATAGGGCTCTCGATAGCTCCATCGACCATAGCCTATTTCAGGTGGGTTGGGATTCCAACCCTTGGGTCCCATTGATGTTGCACTACCTCTTGAAACCACACATGAAGAATCTTCCCATGTTCAGTATAAGGCCAACAAAGGCACCAGATTCATTGAGTGAATTCAACAGGTCCACCAATAGGTCCATAATATTTTTTAGAAAGCCAATGCTAAGTACAAGCAACGCCATGATCAACATCGGGTACCACACAAGTTTTAGGTGGGAGACAAGGTATGACTACATTTATAGAAAGAGTGCCTTACATGGCCCCATCGGAATATCCGTCCACTTCGCTATGGGCCTTACACTATCACCAAGGTTGTGGGTGACAATCCTTTTGAGCTCAACACTTCCCCCTTCCTTGGTTTGCACCCAGTGTTGAATGTGGACCTCCTTCGACCATATTTTCCGCCATTATTTGACACCTTGAAGATCGCATAATAGTTGACACCAACAGAGCTCAACCTTGACTGCATGGAACATGCATCCACTGATCAAATAGTGGGCACAGAGGTCAAGGGCACTCACCAATAGAGGATCTAGCTTTATCGAGTTGTCAAGGTAGGACAACTCCTACGCCAAGGCAAGTGGCTCACCCGGGGCCAAATTCAGCAGAAATTTCCTCACCTGATGGGTGCACTCAACACAATGGAGACCATTTCTTCCTAGGGGGGAGTACTGATCCAGGTGGATATTGGTGGCCACCCACCTATTCCAACTGGCTCATCTTGACATTTTTTAGTTCAACATGTTTCTCTATAATGATGACATTTCTTTGTAGTTGTGGGTTCTACACTTCTGGGGATGTCCTGAAGCCCTACACAACATCCATGTGGATATTAGTGGCCGCCCACCTATTCCAACTGGCTTATTTTGGAATTTTTCATGTTAGTACATCTTTCTGTACTTCCAGGGCCGTTTTGGGCCCCTAAACAATGTTTTTTTTGGCTTTCCACAATCAAATTGCAAACGAATTTAGAGATTGATGACATAATGTGTAGTTCTAGAAAATACCTTTCTAATGGGCTATCACACGCCTAAAATGGAGGTCGTATGCAAAAGTTACGACCTTGGGAAGTTATGTACCAACTTACCCATCGGGGCCCACATAACTTTTGGCGTTTCATATCCTATGGTTAGGTTTTTGGATGTCTAGGATTTTGGCATTCACGAGTAATGCTAAAAAGGCCTCTGGAGCCTCATTGTAATCATTTTTGCTCAGATGAATGCGTGTAGCAACCACATCTCTTCTCAGAGATAACTACCACCATTCGAGCAAGTTGTTTTTAGTTCTGCAGTTTTACAGTTTCAACCTATTTTATTTATTCAATAGAAGTTATTGTTCACTGGATATCTGTTGTTGTTATCCATATCTTTGTGTTATTGTATTCAATATGTTATTCATTTCATTCCGCTCATAAATTTAGATCAATTAATCCCATATAAGTAAACATGTGACATGTACTTCCCATTAAATTAAAAAAAAAATGGTTTCTTTTTATAATAGTAATTAGGTATAATTTTTTTTAGTCAATTCTCACTAGCTCAATCGGTTAAGGTGTGGGTTTCGTTTTCTAGGAAACCCAAGTTCAATATCTTTATGGTGTGTTTAATCGGGAGGAGACACCCAAAAATCCACCCATGTTAAGGGTTGGTGCGGCCTAGGCTGGGTGCGATCTTCAGGGGATTTTTACAGCTTAGATTCCCTTGGGTTGTGGTTTCTTAGCTAACAATTGAAATGTATGCCCCACAAGTGACGTACATTTCTAACAAACAAAAAAAATCTAAACTTTTTTATTTTTATTAAAATTTTAATAATAATTTTAAATAAAATTAATTTAAAAATAAAATCAATTTTTATTTTTATGCAACAAAATGATGTATGGTTTGATCATGCAAATGAATGATTTGATTTTATAAAAACCTATAAAGGGTATCAAAAGGTTGTGTTTATTTGCTACTATGTATTATGTATCATAAGGTGTAACTTGATGGAGTCATGTATAAGTTATTAAACAAATATGTCGTTCAAATGTTTGTTTTTGGATTTTTCTATTTGAAACTTCTTGGATTTCAAAACAACATCATACTCAAAATAAAATTGAAAAATATATTTCTCACTTTTTCTAAACAATGTTTTGACATTAAACAAAACATAGATAACTAAGTGGTTGTAACACACCCAACCCCCTAAGTAGCTTTTAAGAGGATGGCGTGTTAAAATTTTGTTCCCTTGACTATTTCGTAACTTCCTTTTGAGGATGTCACCATCTTCTACTCATCAAGAGCTTTCCAATGACTGTAATTTTTCCCAAAACTGAGCTTTGGATCAAACTTAATGGCCTCTCAAATTTATTAGTGTTTATTGACCAAAGACCACCTCACTACCATGTGTCACCCACGTGGAACCCTGTCACCCATGTCTTCCTATGTCGCACTGACGTGACTCTCTAGTACACACGCCATCTTTTGTGGCACAGATGTGGAATTGACCACATCATACCTCGACCCACACATTATCAAACTCTTTCCATTGCCTTCCATCACTATCGGGATCCGCCCATCAGAGTATTCACACAACAAGAAACCCAACACACTCCGGAAACTGAGTCCAATAGCTACCTCCTCCGACACATAAGACAATTCCAGGGTTTTGGAAATGGATGGCTAGGATTGGGTTGGGTCTTCTCGGGTGTACCAAATCCTTTTGACACATAATGTCCTATTTGTGTGACACATTACACTATCGCCATCTGACACGTGGCGCTCACACTCCCTATAGAAGTTCACCTTCGGTTACCAAATTTCTATGCCACGTGGCACCTTCTAAGCTCGACATGTGGCATCAATTGCATCATGACATGTGGCACCATCTACATCCTTGGCTTGAGTCTACGACTAGGAATTGATGGTCTAGATCATTTGTAGGGTACCTCGGGCCTTGGCATATCAATGGTCTAGATTTCATCTCGGAGCATCCCCGTCAAAATATTCTTCGTGCATCCATTCTGAAATGTTCCTTGCGATGGACGGCCACGATATTCTCTTGGAGCTCCTTTGATCCTAACAGATCAACGACCAGGGTTTTATCTTGAAGCTCCTCCATAAGAGTGTTTCCCCGGGATTCATTCAGAATAACACCTTACGATGGATGGTTTGGATATACTCACCGAAGATCTAACATCTAGGATTTGGGGTGAGTACATGTGGTTTGAAAACCCCCGTTCTAGGGCCTCTCCTAGGGAGACACTTGTCACCCCAAACCATGTCGATTGTTGAATTGGCGAGACATGTGGCATGATCACCTATTAACACGTGGAACTCCACATGAGATTTACACGGCATACACGTCATGACATGTGCACTCGGCTTATCCATGAAGGTGCTGACACCTATCCCTACAAGTGATACACTAGCCTCCTATCTAGCTCCTTCGTCACTCCGACGCCACTTCCCTTGGTAACATTCACCAAGGGGAAACAAAAGGGTCTGTAGTAAATCAATGGCTATCACCCATCGAGGCTGCTTTCCGATCAATGGCCCCGATTAAACCTCAGAGTACTCACATCAGAATCAAACCTTTCATGGGAACCACGATCACTTCGATTAGCCCACTCTGATGGACGGTTGATATTTCAACTTCCTGTAGATCCAATGGTTCATATTTGGGGACACTTGTCCCAAGGTATGATCCGACCAAGACTCCCCCTCTGTCCTTCCATCCAATCGGAGGTTGGCACATGTTATTTCTGGACTCGCTGGTGGTTCTTGTCATCCTGACATGTCATGTTGACATCATCTCACCTATTAGCCTCGTTTAAACAAGACCATAGTGATCTACGCCTGAGATTAATCATGGGCTAGCCCTGATGGATGATCTAGATTTTCCCTAGGACTCCCCCTTTTCGGAATTCTCCCAATTTGTCATTCGGGGATATTTCGACCATGGGACTCCGATAACACTCATCCTCACAATAAACGACTCAGATTAATCATCATACTATATCCAACGATTGTTGTTAGATTAGGTCTTTTATTCCCTCGAACTCCGACCGTGTCCTCCCCGACGGATCTAATGGTCCATAATATTTCACTGATGCCTTTCGATAGGTCAACAATCCTCGTTGATTAAGGGTATACCCTCTACATGCATCATAACCTACTCTGATGGAGGGTCACGATCTTTCCATGCCGCTATATCGATGGTCAAGACTGCGTCTCACCCTAGATCAAATGGAGGGCCTAGATCTAACTGTTGTGCCAGATCAACGGTCACGATCTTCCGAGCAAAACAAGAGTCTTTACGTAGGCTTAGTAGTCCAATCCGAGATTTAGTCAATTTCATGGGGTTTCACTAAGTATTTTCAAGACTTGGCGAGTTTCATAAATCCTCGCTCGGGTCCAAGGCACCCCTTTTGCATGTGTAGGATACCTCTGATTCATTTCATTCCCAAAAAATCCATTTGTCGCATGAAAAGCAAACACTATGATGCACAGGTATATGGATCCAAGCACTGCGACATACAGGTGGTCTCTATTTCCTCTTATCCTGAAAGGTCCATTTGTCACAGGTATCCAAACACTATGACACTCAAGTTCCTCTCTCTCTCTATATATATGTGTGTGTGTGTGTGTGTGTAACTGTAATTGTGCACACAGTTAGCAATGTTACAATTTCCTTCCTTTAACTAGAGCTGATATAAGGGCTCAAGCATTCACATGCACATGCATGCCCATAACCATATGATTTATCAATTGCTAGAATGCACGACATACAAGAGGTCCACGAATCTAATCGTCACTCAAGCATGCACATCCTTGAGACAATTACAGTCATAAATTACATCCAATACACAGAGTTCAGAAATACTTATCTGTTACACTTGATAACCATCCAACTGACTATGGGTGTTCACCTTTCCACCCAGCCATAGGCTCTACATGCTTAGTCACTTCAACAACATCTCACCCCCGTGCCAAGACATGATACCACTAGGGAATCTCTCTCTCTTTATCTTTTTGATTCTCAGTAGTTTATGGAGAACACTCTCTATCACTCTACACTTGGTAGAGATTTTCCTCACACCTGGCTAGCTTGGGCCTCATCGAGGTTTATGATATGTCCTCCCACATCAAGCTCACAACCCCCTTAGCTCAGGTCGGGCCCTTCCTTTTTCAAAACAATACACCCCCCTTGTTTCTTTCCCGTTTCCCCTCTCGAAACCCCCTTCTCCCATGCGTCCTCTACACGTAATATCATAGGAAGGTTCTCAACCTATCCCCTTTCTTCTGTTAGAAGGAATCTGTGGGGTCAATCTGTGATGCAAACTTGGTACTATGATGTGCCTTGACTCACAACCTCTATTGACCCACAATCGGTTGGTTGGTATTTTAAATTAAGCATAAATACATTTACAATTTTTACGTGTCATGGCATGGCAATCAGTAATTATGATTAATTACAAGTTGGGGAAAACATGGGTGTTATAGTGGCCAATAAACATACATTTACCCCCATTACTTTGACAGATTCGATAGATGCACCAACATAACTAAACAAACTATCCTTATCACTCACAAACATCTTCTCATCAAGTTATCCTTTATCATGAATTGCATCTTCGTAATTATTATCTAAAATTTGTATGTTTGAAACGAGAGAGGTTTCCTCCATAAGAGGCTCAATATAACTAAAGCCCTTTGTAAAAGCTAAAACCAACACATTAAAGCATCTTTAAATAACCAATTAACAAATTGATAAAAATGAAGCTTCCAAAATTATATTCATATATAAAAATAATAAATGCAGTGAAACTCCATTCCCCTTTGTTGATATCTTCTAACTCTCTAACTTGAAATTCTGAGCTTGGACATGAGTTTTTATCAAACTATGTACAAATAATACATTATTATAAATTTCAAGTAATTTTTCATATTGTAATTAGAGTACATAATCATTGAGAAATAAGCAACCTGGATTAAAATTCCCATGTTATTTCATATTTAAGATTACAATTCCCATATTATTTCATATTTAAGATTATTTGGTGGTATGTTGGCTATAAAACTTTTACTAAAGCTTTTAACAATTCAATACCTCAATACTAAAGTTTTTCAATACCTCAATACTAAAGTTTTTCTTTCTAGATTTCAAAATGCTCTTTTAACATCATTTATCTTTCTACATTTCAATTGCTCTTTTAACTTGATTTAATAATTTTTAAAAGGTCTTTTATTTGAAGACTCTTAGTCTTCTTTGTTCTTTGGATTACATAACTCCTTCATTAGACCCAACCCATGACTTATTTACATGTGAAAGCATTTTTGGGTCTACGATTTTTGGGGAATTCGAAACCTTTATGTTGTGCATAATTTCCAGTTCTCCAATAGATCTAATATGTTTCTTAAGTGGGTCTTAAAATGATGTCTAATTCGCTAGACTTATCCCATCTTGAATCCTATGCCATCCGTGCTACACAAGTCCCCTCATGAGCTTGACCCTTTATTAATATCTAGTGCATAATATTACAAGGCTAGTGCATAATATTTTAAGGCCACATGGAAATACATGAGCTTTATGTGACTAAGGAAACATGAATTAGTGATAAATAACTGTGGCATTATGATTCATATTAATGTGTTTATAAGGATTCCACATAAGTAAGAAAGATGAGAAAAACAATGACATTGACAATATTGGTTATAGGGACACATCATAACATCCAATAATGCCACATCACCATGATGATATAACAATGGTGATTCAAGGGTATTCACATGGTATTTATGATGTCAACATACATGGATTAAGAGGATAGAGGTAGACTTAAGGTGTGCATTATTGTGAGTATCTCTAGGTTAGGTAATGTCATGGAGTTTTCACTCAATGGACATGTGACATAACATGTGTGTTTGTGAGATACTAAAGAATACCTCTAATTTCTCTAGATATTGATAAATAACCCTTAAAATCTTTTTGTTGAACACCCTCCCAATACATCTTCCAACGTAAAAAAACCCTATTTTGACTAGATAACCCTTATTTTTACCAAATACCCCTTTTTATAGCCCCCAACACCTTATAACCCCTTGTAGCCTGCATCCCCCCAATACCTACAATATATTGACTCTATTTTTCACAATTTTAAACAAATATTGATCATCAAGGTGGAGCCCCCATGGGTAATGTGCACAATTTTTCATTCAAAATTCTCTAACTATTTAAGTTCCATATTCGAAAGGGAATTTATTGAATTTCGTAATCCTTTTGGATCTAAGATGTTGGGTAGATCAAGGCCCTTTGCTCTTGGGATAAATATAATTTTCTCCAATGGACCTGGTGGTGGTGTAAAGTCACTTTGGGTAATATTTTGGGTCTATAACATAGCAAGTGGATTTAGAGACTTTTTCCAAGTTATGTGTTATCCCATTGATTTTGTCTACCCAAGACATTTACATGATTTTATCTGAAAACATCTCAAATCCTTTCTCATCAATGTAAGGGTACTTGGACCTCCTTTGTGTCAAGTCAAGCACATGGGTGTCCATGCCTAAATCTTAGGCATTTCAACTTAAACCAATGCACCTTCTAGCACAACCTCAACCTATAAATACAAGCCTCCTCCATACATTTTAAAAGAGCTTCTTGGTGTGAAAGTTATGTTATTGAAATTTTATGAAAGCATGAAAAAACCATTGCTTCCACTCACATCTCTTGAGTTTCCTTACACTTACATTTCCCACTTTCCTCTCCAAAGTGCCATTACATAAGGAGAATTGTTGTTAAATTGCTTCCACATCAAAGGGAGCCTACTAGAGAAAGCAAAGAACGGGCCCATGGAGAAGGATTAGAGTCCATCACTGCAGGCTTCTCCTCAAGTGATACAACTCATGTTGTATTGTTTTTCCATGGATAATAAATGATTTCTTCTATTTTTCCATTTTTCCCACCACATTGTTTGAATTGAATGATTTCTTAGTCAATATACATGCTAAAAGAATAGAGTGCATTGCATTACTTTGTTATTTATTGATATTTATCTGCTCTCAGTGTTACTTTTTGTTACATTGAGTTGAAATAAGTTTCGATATACATAAAAAAAACCCATATGCATTGTGCACATGTAAGGAAACTCAACTAAAGGTACATGATGCTTCCACATGGCACCCCTCTCTAGAAAATTAGACAGACACACAACATAGTTGGAAAATGCCATATGACCATATTAACGTTGGCAAAGTATGACTTAATAAACATATGGACCAATCATATTTGATATGTAGTAGCTCTAGAGAATGCCACACGACGATATTATGCACTTTAACAGAGACATTAAAGGACATTTTTCATTGAAAATTTCGAAGTCATTACCAAATTCCAAGGAAAGCTTCACTGGACTATATAAACCTTTCAATGCCAAAAAGGCTAGAAGAAGGGGATTCATACCATCGTGACTTTTAGGATGCACAAATCTTATGGTGGAGCCAAGGACATTCAAAGCTCAATTCAATAAAGCTTTAGGGCCACCATCAACACAATAGTTGTAAAATACAAATGCAATTGTTCAAAGCATAACCACAAGGATAAGTGGCGCATATAGAGGAAGTCATGTCACCACAACATTAGCATGAGCCTCACAAGATATAAAAACATGAAAAATGGCTCAAAGCTCAAAACACGGAAAGAACTACCTCGGGATTAGAGACATTACAAAATTTTAAAACACGTTTATGTGAAACGTGGCACTTTTTTATTAATCCACGTATGGGCTTTTTTTTTTTATTAATCATGACTCATATGCTTTAATAAAAAGATTCATATCGAAAGTCAGTAGCAAAATCTAGGCGTGACACTTCAATGGGATATACACCACAAATAACAAAGTTCAAATCGTCTTCTTACTTTATCAAGTGCAATATTTTTTTGATCTTGTAGGTGAGGATCTCCTCGCGATGGTGGAAGAATCAAGAATCTTAGGTAAAATCGCAGGTGGCATTAATGCAACTTTTTTTATTTTGATTCCAAAAGCCAATAACCCGAAATTGTTCGAGGACTTTTGCCCTATTTCCCTCTGTAACTTGTGCTACAAGCTTATTTCAAAGATCATTGCCTCTTGTATCAAACCCTACTTGTCTAAAACAATTTATATTGAACATATGGGCTTCTTGGAAGGAAGATGTATACAAGATGCCATTGGTACGATCTATGAAATCCTTCACAGTTTTAAGACGAAGAAACTAAAAGCCCTTCTCTTAAAGCTGGACTTAAGAAAGGCCTGCGATTGCATTGATTGGGACCTTCTCAGAATGATACTCCTGAAGTGTGGGATGGGGTTATCTTTGACAAATTGGATCATGGCTTGTATCACCTCGACGTCCTTTGTTGTTCTAATAAACGGTGAAGCCACATATTTCTTTAGAAGTGGGAGGGGAATCAGGCAGGGGTGCCCGTTATCCCCTCTACTGTTCATACTTATCATGGAAGCCTCGACTTATTATTGAAAAAGAGTCAAGAGGAGGGCTCTATCACATGACTTAAGATAGTCAGATTGACCAGGATTTTACATCTTCTTTTTGTGGACAACATACTCATTTTATCCAATGTAAACCTAGTGGAGTGGAGAGAGATTGACAGATTAATCTCACTTTTTTTGTAAATCCTCGGGCCTCGCTGTAAACTTATGAAAATCAACAGTACATCATGCAAGACTCTCAGAACCTGAACTGAGCGCTTTCAAGTCTGTCCTACATTATACTTTCAATGACCTTACCTTCGGTTTCTGTTATCTGGGCTACTTCTTGAAGACTTGTGCACACCAAGCCACTGACTGGGAGTGGATGATCACAAAAATAAAAAATAAAATAGATCATTGGTGTAATAGGTGGCTCTCTTTGACATGCATATACATCTTGGTCAAATCCGTTCTGGAAGGACAGGTTGTTTATTGGATGTCCATGGAGGCCTTACCTCGCTCAGTTCTATAAAAAATCAGAAAACTAATCTTTGATTTTTTATGCAACAAACATAGGGATAAACATCGCTTCCACCTTTGTAGTTGAGAAGTGATCTCAAGCCTCAAAAGGAATGGGGGCTAGGGCATTTGAAATTTAAATCTATTTAACCTGGCATTAAATTCAATCACTCTTTGGTGCGTCTTAACGCAGAAGAGCCTTTGGCACATTGTGGTTAGAGACAAATACCTTCACAGTTCCTCGCTCAGTAACTGGCTCAGAAGACCAAAACAAAACACTTCTTCGACCTCTAGAATCTGCCCGAGTCTCCTCCGAGCTCTCCCGGTCATCCTTCACTGGATTACTTGGATCCTAGGGAACAAAAATCACATAAAAGTTGGTTGTGACAGAATTCTGGGTATGGGAACAAAATCATTCCTCGGCGTCGACCTTTTGACCGCCCTCTGTATAAATCAGATTTCCTACCTGTCTCAAACATCAAAGGCACACAGACCAATTAATAATCCGGCCCAGTGGATTTCTGGCGCTGAGTTGGGATTTCGGGGAGCACTTGCTACCGAATGGTCATCTTACACAAAAGACCTGTCTAGAGAGGGGATTACCCTTTCAACATTTAAAAAAGACGACCTGAAGTGGGATGGAGGTGACCAGTCGAGGAACTTCTCAGTAAAAAATTGCTATCACGCTATTCTGTCAACACACGTTTTTCCACTGCAGAGAGGCTGGAAGGTCGAATGATGGAATTGGGGCACTCAACTAAAGATTATTCTGTTCTTTTTATTGGCTGTCGAAAACAGAATCCTCACCTGGAGCGTGCTGATCAAGAAAGGGTGGATTGGGCCGGGATCTCGTGTACTATGCAAACAGAGTGCGGAAGATGTTTCACATTTACTCATCCACTGTGAATTGACAAAGAGTGTGTGGGCTCATCTTGCTCATTAGTTAAATTCTAATCTAAGCTGGAATGACTCTACACTAAATGAGTGTATGGAGTCTTGGTTACGGAACAGATCGGCCTAAAAAATTCTCCCTTTAATAACGACTTGGCATATACGAAGGAACACAACTCATCTATTTTCGAAGGTAAGAAAGTTTTGGTAACCTCCGTGGTATTAAAAATCCTTGGAGCTATCACTAAAAAGCCACGAGATAACAATAAAAAGGCATTGCGATTAAAACCATTTTTCATAATTCATGGGTATACAATGGCCTTTTTTGATGGAGCAGCGGAAGCAGGAGGGACCAATTGCGGTGCAGGAGGCACACTAAAAGGTACTGAGGCATTGTATTACAGGTGGTTTATAAATTGCGGTGCAGGGTCAAACACAAAAGCATAATTAATGGGTGCTTGGGCAACACTTATGATAGCAAAACTTCTGGATATAAAAAATTTACAAGTTTTGGGGGATTCTAAAGTGATCATTGACTGGCTAAATACAAAAGGGAACCTTCAAGCCATCAATATCGAAGCATGGAAACTAGAATAAAAGAGCAGATGACAGCCTTCCAAGGTATCAACTTTCAACATATTTATAGAGAATCTAATAAGGAGGCTGACATGCTCTCTAAGAGAGCCCTAACTTAGCCGAAAGGGAAACTGATTTAGTTCACTTGGAACAGAGTAAGTGAGGGCCCAACTTTAGACATAAATCTATTCTAATTTTTGTTTTCAGACTTAGTTAAAGCTTTTTACTTTTTGTTCCTCGAACATGGTATGATCATTCGAGCAATTTTTGTATTGACCTCTTTCGATCGGTCAAAAAATCAGATGATAGAGATAGTCCTGAAAGTTTTTTTGGAGTTTTTATTGTGGAGAAGGATCAGTGCATAATTGTGATGTTTCTTATCTTTTTTTCAAGATGTAACATTATATCAATATAATTTTACGAGTGATTTTTCTACTGGAAAAAAAGTGCAATCTTTTTTGTTTTGTTAGCTTGTTCTTAACAACTAAAAACATATCCAAAATATTCTCAAACCACCTATCTAAATTTGTTGTCATAATTTACAAGTATCAACAACGATTCTCTTTCTTTTGTATTCAAGTGCTATTCTTCTCTAGCAATTTCTTGATCTCGTGTGGTATTATCTCTGAGTTTCTCATGGATCTCAAACCACTTATCTAAATTTGTTGTCATAATTTACAAGTATCAATAACGATTCTCTTTCTTTTGTATTCAAGTGTTATTCTTCTCTAGCAATTTCTTGATCTCATGTGGTATTATTTCTGAGTTTCTCATGGATTTTTGTATAGAATCGTGATATAGCATATAACATGGAAAAGGGTTAGTTGATTCTTTGTTATCTAATTTTTTAGATAATTTTATAAAAAAAAATTATTCATTTTGTTATCTTGTTTTGCAATAACATTTATGTGTGAATGGTTTTTTTTTAACATTCAAGATCATTACCAATATAATATCGATTTGATGAGAACTGTGATCTCAAAACGAGAACTTTAGTCCTAAAAACTTGTATTTTTGGGTCAAAACACCAAAATCAACCATTGTTTCAAAAAGTAGTGCTATTGGTAGCAACATTTTTTTTAGGGTTAAAATTACCACTTTTTACAACCATGGCCTTAACAACTTCTTAATCTTGTCGACACAAACCTTAAAATCAACCCTTGAATCAAAAAGTGTCATTAACATTAGAATCATTTTATATTTTGGAGGTTAAAATTACAATTTCTTTGAAACCTCCAAACTTGAGAACTGGTACTATTGCAACTAAAATCTTAAAATCAAGCTCCAAATTGAAAAGTGGTGCTCCCAACAAGACCCCCCTTTTTTCCAGGGATAAACTTGCAAGTTTTTTGAAATTGTGACTTTCAGAATTAGTACCCTTGAAACCAAAATCTTAAGACCAACACCTAAATAAAAAAGATGCACTATCAATAACACCTTTTTTTTTTCTTATTTACAATTTCAACATTTAAAAAAACATAGCTTAAAACCATGATATTGTTGCAAACAAAATCATAAAAATAAAAAAATAAATAAAGCTAAAAAGAAGAAAAAAAATGAAAACCCCATATGAAAAAGAAAACATATTTTTTCTTTAAATAAAAATATAAATTAAACATAACAAAATAAAGCAAGGCGTATACATATAAAGAAATACAATATATTGTCTTTATTATATCCTTGAAGTATACTAATAGATTGATGCATCTTTATACTCACATACGCGGGAAAGTAATTATAACTTAATTATAATTTTGTAATTACCGTACTCAAATACGCGGGAAGTAATTATAACTTTATAATTATCATGATTGATTGATCGACAAACTCAATTGCTAGTTAACTCTTACATATACTACATTTAATCTATTTTAACTTAATTAACCAATCTACTAAAACTTCTACACTAATATCACGGAGAAGTATTTTTCCCATAGTTGAAACAAGAGGTTACCAAATTTTAAATACCTTTTGTTTTTGAATTTTCAATCACAATCTATTCGAAATTTCCTTTTTGCTTTCCTTTGCCCACTATTACTCCTAAGATTTATACATTTCTTATATCAATCCTTAACCCATGCAACATTCATGTTGATTTACACATTTCTTGTTTCGAGCCTTAACCCATGCAACAATTACACTTTCAAGGATTTATCCAAAGATGTATGAAAATGAAGGAGTTCATTGAACCTTGGTTTCATTAATGTATTAATGTACATTCGAGGGGGAAATTTTTGTGTGCATAGAATGGAATTTTACGGTTGATGAATTGTCTATCATGGGGTAATTTGTTTATGATAGGCAACGATTAACTATTCTTTTTACTTATCAATTTTCTTTGTTAAAAGTGTTAAAATGGGCACTAGAGTTAGAATTTCAAATTTACTCAAGTCAATATAAAAATTGATGACGGTTAAATTATTTTCATGGTCTTCACTTCACATTTTACTCAAAATCATAAATGTCAAAATATTTTGTATATTGTTTAAATTTTATGTTGAGTAGATCCAATCTCAAAGCTTCTCTTTGGAAATCACACTCACAAAGCAAAGTTGGACGCTGAAGCGAAGAAGACCTAGGCTAGAGCATTGGAATTTGTAATTTGAATGTCCATTTACTCTCTCAAGTAATATTGTCCAAGTGTCATCAACCTCACTGATGTGTCCCTACCTAGTTCCTTGAAGGCTGAAGCCATGAATTCTATTTATTAACCTACGCTGTATATACTTATAATCCTCTAACGTGTAAGTAAAATATTTTGACGAGAAACATGTAAGTAACATATTTTGACGAGAAATCTACACAGTTAAACATCAATTTGACGTTTTTGGTATTTGATGTCTGTCAATAATAACTTGTGGATTTCTTATCCACATATCAAATACAAATTCAAATAAAAAAATACGTCTTGTCTTGTGAAATGTGAGTGAAATGTGAAATTCCAGGCGTGGTCAAAACCATCAAAATGTTTAATTTTGAAATTCCAATCTTGCTATTTTTAAATATATAAAACATAAACCATCAAAATGTTTAATTTTGAAATTCCAATCTTGCTATTTTTAAATATATAAAACATTTGCGTGAATGGTAAAGCATTGATTGCAGGATCTTCTCGTTGTTGGTAATGTTGCAATTTGGGTGCCATATGATTGGTTAAGTACTTGGACAATCATTAAGGGGTAAGCAACCATGATTAAAATTCTCATATTTTAGTTGCGCTTTTCATATTTAGGATTTTTTTGTTGTTGTTGGTATGTCTACTAAACTTTTACCAACTCAAATCGGCACAAGTTCAAGATTCGAACCTTTCTATTTGGATATCAAAATGCTCTTTTAACTTTATTTACAACTTTTAACAACCTAGGTTTTCAAAATGCTATTTTAACTTTATTTAAAACTTTTAGTGGAGTCTTTCTTTTTTGGATTTCAAAATTCTCTTTTAACATTATTTAAATTTTTTCAATCTTAGTCTTTGCTCTTTGTATTACAAAACAAAACTTCTTAATTAGATCCAACCCACGGCTTATTTACATGTGAAAGCTATTTCGGGTTTGAGATTTTGAGGAATTCAAGACCTTTATGTTGTGCATGATTCCAAGTTCTCCAAGAGATTTGATTGCCTTCTTAAGTGGGTCCTAAAGTGATGTCCGATTTGCTAGACTTGTACCCATCTTGGGCCCTCCCCTTTCCTCTCCATGCTACACAGGCCCTTCACAAGCTCAACCCTCGATTAATATCGAGTGCATAATATTTCAATGCCACATGGAATTACGAGAGTTCTATGTGACTAAGGCAACATGAACTAGTGAAAAATATCAATGTGACATTATGATTCATACCAACAAGTTTATAAGGATGCCACATAAGCAAGAAAGATGAGAAAAACAATGACATGGAAAATAAAGATTATAGGACATGTCAAAGAATTCAAGAATGCCATGTTATGATGTTAGTATCAACAAGGATGACTCAAGAAGTATGTGGACAATTAGGGGTATTAACATGATATTGATGATGTCAACATTCATGGACCAAGAGATACATGGACTAAGAGGATAGGCGTGGATCCACGATGTGCACTATTGTAGGCATCACTAGGTTAGGTAATGTGCACAGTTTTTCATCCAAAATTCTCTAACTATTTAAGCTCCATATTCAAAAGGGATTTATTGAATTTCATAATCCTTTTGGATCCAGGGCACCAAGTAGATCAAGGGATTCAACCTTTGTTCTTGGGATAAATATCTTCTCCAATGGACTTGATTGTAGTGAAAGGTTACTTTGGGTAATATTTTGGATCTGTAATGTGATAGGTGGATTTGGAGACTTATGTCAATTTATGTGTTATCACACAAATTTCATCCACCTAGTACATTTATGTGATTTTATCCGAAGATATCATAATCCATTATTAACTACACTTAATTCATCCAATGTATGGATTATAAACCTATTGCATATCTCAAATCATTTCTCATCAATGAAAGGGCACTTGGCCCTTCTTTGTATCAAGTCAAGCACATGGGAGCCCATGCCTGAAACTTGGACATTTCCACTTGAGCCAATGCACCTTCTAGCACAATTTCAACCTATAAATACATGGCTCCTCTATGTATTTTAAAAAAACTTTGATGTAAGGGTTATGTTTTTGAGATTTTGTGAAAGTGTAAGAAGATCATTACCACCACTCACATCTCTTGAGTTTCCTTACACTTCCGCTGCCCATTTTACCCTCTCAAGTGTCGTCACATAAGGAGAATTACTACTATATTACTGCCACATTAGAATAAACTTGTTGCGGAACCAAAAAAACCTCAATGAAAAGATTGGCGCCCATCGATACAAACTTCTCCTCAAATGATACACTTTTATATTGTATTCCTTTTGCATTGGAGAATAAATAATTTCCTCTATTTTCCCACTACATTGTTTAAATTCATGTTTTGAATGATTTGTTAGTAAATTTAGATGCTAAAGAAATATAGCAAATTACATTACTTGTTATTTACCTAGTTAAAATAGGTTTCGATACACATAGACATGGAAACCCCAGATGCAATTTGCACACGCAAGGAAACTTACCTAAAGGTCCACGTGGCATAAACTTTTCCTCGTGAGTCCTGCGAATATATTTTATTTCATTAATAAATTTTGATTTTGTTTGATCTGGTCGAACCCAAATTATCTCCACTTTTACTCCCGGACAGAATATCGAGATGGAATATATTGACTGGGAATTGTGTTGAATATACGAAAACCAATGACATATTACAGCTAAAGTTGACCTTACAAGATAGTGTTGGAGTTTCAAATGTATTTGACCTCTTTCTCAGCAAAACTCTATAGCTAATAATACGTTGATTTCAAACATTAAGAAACGGTACCAAATCAAATCGCCGGACGATTTATTTGCACCATTTAAATGTTCTCGTTTTTCCTGTGCTCGCTGGCTTAAGTCAGTCCAAGTGAACCCTATTGAAACAATTAAATTAAACACTCGTGGTGGGCTCTGCGTGCTCCAAAGCTGCCATGGTTTCATACAGAGGGCGATGCAAAGTCTCGGGAAGCTTGAAAGCCAGAAACCCTCCTACAATACCCGAAACGCCGATTATTGCAAATGGCAGGGACGGATTTACAATTACCATCACCACCACCAGCGGAGCGATTATGGCGCCGATTTGTCCCGCTTCGCTCGCCAGCCCGAGCGCTGCGTTCCTCACTACTGTCGGAAACAGCTCGCATGTGTATATGAATATCAAATTATAGGACCCCGCCATCCCGAATATTCCTACAACGCCACATGCTAACTGCACGCCGCTCAGAAATCCCCGCATGCGCCCCGCAACCCAGCTTGGCATGGCCATTGTGGAGTTGGGATTCGAACCGTGAACATGGAGCAGGCCCGACATCAGCCCCCCCAACACAGAAGACACTCCGCTCAGCAGCATCATGGAGACGAGCATAGCCCGCCTTCCAAATTTCTCTAACATGAGCGCCGTCAGGGCAAAGGCAGGCATCTCTGCGATTCCGTTCAGGAAAACGCTCAGATACAAATTGGTACTCAGATTTACAACGTTCAGGCTCAACCCATAGTAGCCCACTCCACAGGCCAACCAAATGAACGCCATTAAAACCATCCTCGTGCGCGTCACGGGCGATCTGAATACGTCCACGAGGCTTCCCGATGGTTCGTCGGGCTTTCCGGCATGTTGCTCGTTCCCATCTAAGGCCAACGAAACTCCCGCCGGCAGCGAGTTACCGTTCTTGGCCGCAATCGATCTCATGACTTTCATGGCTTCTTCCAGCCTGCCTTTCACCAGGTACCACCGCGGGGACTCCGACACGAACGGTAGAACGAAGATGCAATACAAGGCGGAAGGAATCGAAGTCACGACGTACAGATATCGCCAGTTGCCGGAAAAGTAGGACAGAGCGGGCAGCACTGCTATGCCGAAGGAAAAGAAGTAAAAGGTCGACATGCCAACCGGTCCTCTCTTCGATGGGCCGACGGGTTCCGTCGCCAAAACAAATGA
>ML811470.1:38289-64253 GCA_009831015.1 Picea engelmannii
AGCCATTTCACTTCTGTGCCTTTAACAACAACCGGCTCCACGATTTACCTCACGCTACAGCGTGGTTCCTCTGTTATTTATGGGTGGCCGCTAGATCTCTCGTTACCGGTGCTTTCCTTTCACGTTCAGGCAGCAATCAATCGCAGTGGGTAGCAAACACTTAAACTCAGAAAATTAACTCGCACACAAGACAAATACACAGGCAGAAAACTCACACCAATCTACTCTTACAGTTAGGGAATACTACCTCTCATTCTCTCATATTCCTGGGCACTCCCGTGAGGGATTAAACCCAGCTAGGCTCTGATACCAAGTTGGAAAACATGAAAGCAGTGAGACACACGAAATACACACAGAAAAATAGATTGTATTATTGCATAATAGACACAACACAATACACATATATAAAGCTGGATGTTGATCCAACTAACTCCACTCTTGGAGGGATAGGTTGAGAGAATATCTCAACATCCTCCTACAAATCTTCAAACCAATCTCCAACTCAACATAATCATTAATTCTAACAGTATGCAGCAAGTGGAGTATAGGCTATCGGATTTGAAACCTAGCAATATCCAACTTGTTATGTATTAAATGTTGAAACAGGTGGATTAACAACATTCAATGTTGTCTTGCAGTGTTGAACCCAACATTCAATACTGCATAACAAGTTGGATATTGTTAAGTCATTTTGAGGTAGCAATGAGTATTTCCATAAAGAACAACATAAATATGGTATAATGATGTAGTATCTGGTGAAGATATATTGGTGGTTTAATATAAGTGGGTAGTCTAAATTTTTTAAGTTTTTGACTTTTAAATTATTATTATTTAAATCTTTTAATATAATTATTAATAAAATCACAATCAATGTTTTAATAGTGTTTTTGACTATATAAATACATTCAGCATCATCAAAAACCCTAAAACACTCATAATATATGATTTCAACCACTAAAATAATTTCCAACCTAATTTAAAAAAAAAACTTTAAAAAAAAGAAAAAAATAAAAAATAAAACGTTCAAAGTAAGAATAGTTAATTTTGAATAGAAACTTAAAAAATATTTCGGCTTACTATTTATTAGATTTTCTCTACGGTTGTTAAATGACATTTGACATCTTGTGTAAATGGTCAACATCACAATCATAATTTCAAACATAATAATGTTTGCAATAATTTCCATGGTGGAAACAAAGAGGTAAAATAGTTAATGTTAAAATGTAATATGTAATAGTCCCGTGAGACAGTGCTGTTGGTAAAGACCTTTCTCCATGTTGGGAGGAGGTCTTGAGTTCAATTCCGGCTGGGTCTCCGGGACAAATTGTAATGGCTGCTAGTGCTAATCTGGACAGTGATGTAAATGATTTATATCTCTAATATAAATCGAGTTAATTTCTGGTAGAAAAAAAAATGTAATATGTAATGACATTTACCTTCTCGTGTAACTTATCAACATCGCAATCATAATTTTAAACATAATAATATTAGCAATTATTTCTGATGGCGGAAACAAAGTGGTAAAAAGGTTACTGATTAAAATGTAATCTGCTTAATTCGAAGATATACGATGCACATGAAATGATCCAGTTATACGTGGTCATAAATGTTATGATTTGTTCATGCGAGCCTTTTTACTTTGTCATAAATGTTATTCTCCATCTAGTATAAGCGAAACTATAATATGTTTATGTGAAGATAGACTATGTGTGTGAAATGATCCATCTAAACTTGGTTATAAATGTTATATTCCAGGTAATGTAAGCTTCTTCTTAAAATTAAAATTCTTACTATTTAAGTGGAATATTTCATAGATTCACATGGCTATATATCTACAGGAATGGGGAGTATCAACTTTTTTTCATTCTTCAATAGAATGTCAATTTCTTGTAAAACATTGTGGAGTTCACCGATCATGAATGTAGCAGTAAACTAGACATGATTGTAGGCATTATGGTTATTTTTTGGAATTTTCGGTAGGGTTGTTATAAATTAAACAAGGGTTGTTATAAATTAAATAAGAGGAAAAAAGTTAAATGTTCTACGATTTTATTGCCATGATTATAATTTGGCAATAAAATCTTTGTTGGAATTTAAATTTTGGATTTTCAAAATCATTATTTTTACTCCATAAATAGATTAAACATTTTGAATACTTCTACTATATTATGATTTTGCAATTTTAATAATGGATATATACAATTTCATTAATCTAAAATAATTCATACTAGATTTTAGGAAAAAAATGTCATTTCCTTTCTCATTATTTTGAGAGGTTGAAAAAGTGAAAACACAACCTAAAATAGGACATGTCAATCATTAGCAAATGCCATGGATACAATATTTATATGCTCTAAAGTGTTCAAATAGCATGCGAACACATCGGACTCTAAGATAATTGAATGTCGATGGATCTCTAAGAAAGGCAGTTAGAAGGACCAAATGTATTATTCAAATGTCATGAAGAAAGTGAGCACATATTGGGGATGGAATTGTTGTTAATAGCATAGTAACACATCCGACTATAAGATAATTGAATGTCCATGGATCTCTAAGTAAGGCAGTTAGGAGGACCAAATGTATTATTCAAATGCCATGAAGAACGTGAGCACATATTGGGGATGGAATTGTAGTTAATAGCATGGGAACACATCCGACTATAAGATAATTGAATGTCCATGGATCTCTAAGTAAGGCAGTTAGAAGGACCAAATGTATTATTCAAATGCCATGAAGAACGTGAGCACATAGGGATGGAATTGTAGTTAAAAACAAAACTACAAGTCTTTGGCCTAGTTGAAACTACAATTTTTTGGCTTAGTTGAGCATGAGGAGAATGAGAAGAATGCTTTGAGCCATCAATTTTCTTGGAGGATTGAAGGATTGATCTTGGTGCATCTATTAAACTTAGATGGGGTGTTTGGGTTCTGATTTCTATTGTCGAATATCTACATCAAAACAAGGCTAGAAGAGTATTGGTTATGGAATTGTTCATATCCCATGGATGGTGTTTAATAAAACTTGGTAACAAACTCCATTTCAGGTTATAGTTGTGATAGTTTGCAAGTAGTCAACTTCATTGCGATAATCTTAAAGAGCTTAATCATGTTTACAACCAAGAAGTTATTAGTTGGATGAATCATTCATAAGTCTATGACCATAGTATAATATTCAAATCATATATACATTTAAAAATAAAAAAATAAAAATTGAATGAATCTATACAAATACATAAATACAAAAGTAAAATGCATTTAAAAATAAAAAATAAAAAATGAATGAATCTATACAAATAGATAAATACAAAAACAAAATACATTTAAAAATAAAAAATGAATGAATCTATACAAATATATAAGATAAATACAAAAGTAAAATACATTTAAAAATTGAATGAATCTATAGAAATACATAAATACAAAAGTAAAATACATAACCATATATTTTTATTTATTCAAAAATATTTTTTTCCTATAAATTTGACTTATTCTTAAATAGAAGGTTATTCTTCCTCAATTTTTCTTCCTTCAATTTTTTTAAATAAAAAAAATAATATTTATTTATTACAAATTTAATCTATTTCTAAATAAAAAAATTTGCATTCTTTAAAGTGCAATTTTGAACATTTAGATATATTTAAACTTTGAAAACTACTTTGAAATTAGAGTTTGCAATTATAAATTTTTTTTGTTAGGGAAGTCCACCATTAGAATGATATATATGTCACCTAGTGATCAAATTTGAAGGGTACTCTTAATTTCAAGTTAAATGATATATATTCATTCGACTCTTACATGATTAAAAGTTGAAAAAATACTTGTACTTCAATTGAAAAAAGTAAACTAGGTACACACTTCAAAAAGTAAATTAGGTACACACTTCAAATTTTTTTATTTATTAAACTATATATACACTTCAAAAAGTAAATTAGGTACATGTACTTCAAAAATATATTCTAAATAGAATTTTACCCTTCCAATAATCTAAAATGTTAAAATGTAGTGGATAGATAATTAAAATTTCAATAGAAAGTCATTGTATAATCCTAGTGCCCCTTGAATCCATTTTAGCATTCATAAATGCAATTTAAAGACAACATGTCAACATGTCACTTGCGAGAATTGAACCTAAGTAGGGGGAAACACCTCTCATAACAAACCATTGGGGCTAAGCCCAATTGACTACCTTATGATGAGTTATATATATTAATATAATAAAACTTCATAACCATTAAACCATATTTTCTTTGGAGTGATTTCAAGGTGTTTAAAATGACTATAAAACTTAAGACACAATCACAAAATCAAACCTTTTTGTGAACACTAGTATAAGAGAGGATGTAATCTATGTATACCCATGTTGCATGAGCAATGCATCTTATTTTCATATTTTGAGCATACCCCAATCCTTCTTAACCATGAGAGTCATGTTCATTTCAGATCTCATTAGAAAAGAATAAATTGTAGTAGATCTTGAGGCCTTTCCTCAATGGTGTTAATTCTATCAACATACTGTAAAAAACAATGACTTGCATTATAGGCCTCTAGGAACATAACAATCTAGCATGACTGCATCCATTACTTATTATGTAAGTTATGATGTTTATGATTTGGAGCTTCCTAAGATCCATATAAACACGAAACTAAATGAAATTACTCATTAAGACCACCAAGTATATTAATTTTTAGCTGTAATTTAAACGTTCTAAGTTTTGGAGATTTTCTGGAGATATTTTCTGTTTAATTTTGCCTAAAATCCGACGAGAAATTGTTGGATCTACAGATTTCAGTGGCTAAGTTTGTATAATCTGAGTTCCCCATGGGTTTTTCAGCACGTTGAATCCATTCATGCATTCAGAAATACAATTTAAACAACAAACAATTGTGATCGCATACAAATTTATGTCCTCAAATTCTGGCGAAAAAGGGCCAAAATGTAGAACGTTTAGACAACGCCTAATTTTTATTGAGGATATTGATTGCTCACTTTATCTCTCAAACCATGTGAAAATGCACGAAAGAATGGGATGTTAGAGCATAATACCCAATGCATAAGTTTGATGATAGTAAAAATGATGTTACCTTTTTCCTAGCTTTTTTAAGAATCCCACCTAGTTTAAAAAATGTTCTTCCAAGTATTAATGGTACAAAGGATACGTCTCATTGATCTTGGGCTTGGGATGAGGTACGGGGCAAGAGAGATATGGGATATTCTAAAAATTTTGCAATGTATTGACACACTGATGTCAATGTTTCTAGAAAAAAGAAGAAGATAACAAAGGAAATGTCACTATGGCAAGTGTTGGAGGAAAATATAACAAAGCAAATGGCATTAATGGCATTATGAGCAATGTGAGATTCAAAACCATGATGTAAACTAAATGCAATGTCGACAATGCTCATAACACATGAATTCAAGTGGAGATTCACAAAGACATGGCGTCTAAGCTTCTTTGTTAAGATTTCATTAAGTGACACATAAAATAATACATACTCCATAGTGCATATGCCAACATGGTGACAACATATTTATCTAGCTATGAACTATGTGATGGATTTAATGCTATGAAAGGGTACATTAAGTATTAGCGAATAGATAAGGGTACATTAAGTAGTTGTACTTCAATTGAAAAAAGTAAACTAAGTACACACTTCAAAAAGTAAATTAAGTACACACTTCAATTTTTTTTTTATTAAACTAGGTATACACTTCAAAAAGTAAATTAGGTACACACTTCAAAAATATATTCTCAATAGAATTTTACCCTTCTAATAATCTAAAATGTTTTTTTTTGTAAGTTAGAAGTATTATATATAAAAGGCCTTCCAAGACCAAAATAGAGGTACACAATACAAAGAATAGTCGTACTGTAGTTACTGGACTGCCCCAACAGAGGGGAAACCAGTCCAGCCAGCAGGGGAGGCAAGCATAAGTAGTGTAATAGTCTAAGAAAACAGTCTCAAATTGACTGGACAACAACTAAAAAGAAGAGAAACTAATGAAACTTGAAGTGCCCCTATGGGCCTAGACATTTGGCAAATAACCTGGCCAGGTGGCGTGGACGGTCTCGGACCAAGGTTCCTCGTCGACATATGTCACTTGATTTTCCCACTGCATTCCAGCTTCCACGTTTATCTCGGCTCTGTCGGCATCTGGCAAGGTATCCTGCAGCGCTCACCATGTTGTGTCCACCTCCACGGCCATGTCCTCGTGTTTGGATTGCTCCATCCCATTCCCTACGGATCGTTGTGTCTGGGCATTTCCTTCACTGGTCGTTACACAGGGTTCCTCTGCTGAAGCCGCACCTGCCGAGTCCGAGGGGGTAGCCTCTTGAAGGGAGGAAAGGAACTGAAGAAGGATCGCGACCTTTCCATCCGTGGCTTGTAGACATAATTGAACGTCCTCCACCCCCTGATGGAGTTCGAAGACCAAACCTAAGAGAATGGCGAGGCTTTCTCTCAGCTACGTGTTGAAGAAAGAGTCAGAGGACTGGTTCTCGGAGTTCCGAGGCTTGCGAGGAGGAGGTGGCTCTCCCACGGTCTTCTTTGATGAATCAAGAACTGGTACATAGGGAGGCTCAACCGTTGGGGGGACAAGAAGGTGTCGCGAAGAGGAACACGGTAGCCTAGGGATGATAGCTAAGTAGTCAAACTGTGAAACGGGCGGAGCGGGGGAGGCAGGAAGAAATGGCTTGGGCTGGAGGGATGGGTAGGAGAAAGTGGAGGGCGATTCAGGGGGCGAGACAGAAGGCTAGCGAGGTTTCCATGGAGAGCCTCTTCGCGGCCGCCCCCTTGGGCGCGGCATGAGGTTCGTTGCGTGACAGCCAAAGGTGACCAGGTGCAACAGGAAGAGGTGGAGTGCCTGGAGTCGAATAGGGACTGCAAATATCATGAAGGTTCGGGTTAAATCAGGCCATGGCAGTAGAGGGGGGAGCTAGTCGGAGCGCGAGCGGAGGCGAGAGGCAGACAAAAGAAACCAGGCCATGAAATGAAACGTGAAAGGAGAGGGAGGCTGCATAATTAAGATGCTGCGACGTCGTAATGGCAATTTAATACAGGATCGGGGTGGCAGGCGATGGCATGAGCTCGTCACATGGCTCCGTGCCTTGTTGGTCGATCCTTTCCTCCTCCTCACTCCAGGTGTTCCGCACTAGCACCCCATCCGGGGGTGTGTCCACTATTCCAGCTTTGCGGATACATTGCTGGAGAATAGGGTGATCAGGTTCCAGGGCCGTGTTGCATAGGAGTTCTGGTCCACTCCATTTGGTCCCCATATTAGCCAGTTCATCTGCAACTTGATTCGCCTTCCTCCTGACATGAGCAGGTATGACAGCCTAATTTGGTTGCAATAAGTCTATGATAATCTGTAGCCCGTGTGAGAGTCTCCAACTAGGCGACATTCTGTCCGGGTTCGCTCCATTTAAAATTCTACGAAGCAGATTGATGATGATTTGAGAGTCCCCCTAGACTATTAGCTTGGTGAAATCGTTTTCAATGGCTAATTGCAATCCTCTGATAAGTCCCCAAAGTTCTGCTGCATTGTTCGTGGAATGACCAAGGGAGCCTGCACTTATGAGAATGATGTGCCCATGATGGTTGCGGAAGACTACACCATAGCCCGCTGCACCTGGATTGCCTTTAGAGGATTCGTCAAAATTGAGCTTGATGAAATCCATTGGGGGGGGAGACCAAAAGGAGGGGCTGCTAAGAGGGGGGAAAAGAGAAGAGGGGGGGAGAACGTGAATAGAAGGAAGAGGATTCCAATGCTAAAGGATTGAGAGTTCGGAGGGAGTGTTGATCAAGTCTTCGTTGGTCCATGGCTGAAGGTTTAGAGTTTCCATGATGTTGCAGCGACATTGATTCCAGCAGTGTTGCCACGGGAGGGAGACATTTCTGAAAAGCCTTCTATTCCTTTCTTTCCAAGTTTGCCAAAGGATGAAGCCTGGAAGTAATTGCCAAATACGATTGAGGAGGGGAGAATGGAAAGCCTGGTCCCTCCACTCCGTAATGGTGTCGATGATACTATCTCTATGGCGATCCAAGGTGCGCATGATAAGCGCCGCTTGATCCCAGATTTGAGCAGTATAAGGGCAAGAATTGAGGAGATGATTCATGGTTTCATCTGCCTCTCCACAAAGCATGCAAATATAGGGCCCGACAAAACCCCTTTTCAAGAGGTTATCCCAGGTTAGAATGCTTGAGTGGGAGACAAGCCAGAGAAAGAGGGTGATTTTTGGCCAGTGTTTAAGATTCCAGATTTTGTGCCAGACTTTCCTTGTAGGGAGGGGGTCTACTTGAGTTTTGATCTGATAGGCTTCTTGCGTACTGTAGGTGCCCTGTGGCCTGTACCTCCAACGAAGGATATCCTCTCCTGCAATTTTGGGAATTTTCCGTTTGGCCAGTTCTTCTTGCCAGGGTACCAGGTCCACATGCGTTTCCAGATTAATGTGTTCGCTGTCCAGGTGCCAGCAATGCCAGGTGTCTTTTGGGGAATTGTCCTGCCAGTAGTCAGCTACTCTTGTCAGGCCTACAAGTGTAGCTTGGGTGCAGATGTCCCTAGCCTAATCCTCATTGTCCAAAACTAGCCACTGTTGCCAGGAATCTTTCCAGAAAAGAGTTGTTTCCCCATTTCTGATTTCCCAGAAGGCATGCCGAGTCACTAGCTGTCTGTTCTGCTTAGACGCTGTCCAGATTAAGGAGCCTGGGTTGTCCCCATTCCATCGAATTAAGTTATTTTCCGCCACATTTGGTGCATATTTCTTCCTCCAAAGTTTGGCCCAGATATCCTTGGGGTTTTTTAGCCACTGCCACCAAATTTTGGCGCTTAGAACTTTGTTCATCATGAAGGGATCCCGTAATCCCAAGCCGCCTTGCTCTTTGGGTCGACAGAGTTTGTCCCAGCTGATCAGCGCTATTTTATTCCTTGAGTTGAGGCCTTGCCAAATGAGGTTTCTTTGTAAGCTTTTAATGGTTGTGAGAACGAACTTTGGGGCAGCCAGTGCTGAGAAGGTGTAGACAGGAAGAACCTGAAGAACAGCTCGGAGAAGAATAAGACGACTAGGAAGGTTTAAGACTCTGTAGGTCCAGGAAGAAAGCCTCTTGGTAAAGGAGGATAAAAGATGTTCCCAAGAGGAGTTCCGGAGGGCATTGTCAATCAGGGGAATTCCAAGGTATTTGGACGGAAGGGAGCTTCTATTGAAACCTAGGATATCAGAGATATGGTGCTGAATCAGAGGGGGCGTATTGAAGAAGAAGATTTGGGACTTATCCTTGTTGCATTCCAAGCCCGAGGCGTCCGAGAAGGTTTGGAGGATCGCTAGGAGAGAGTTGGCTTCGTGGACGGTTGGGGTGCCCATCAAAAGCGTGTCGTCCACAAATTGACTGTGCGAGATAGGGGGGGAAATGAGATGCAAGGGGAGGCATGTCAGTAGGTTGCTTTCAACTGCTGCATGGATGGAGTGACTAAGACCTTCGACCATGATGATGAAGAGGAAAGGGGAGAGAGGATCTCCCTGTCTAATTCCTTGAGGGGGAGAAGGGTCGAGAGGGAACACCATTGATAAGAATGGAGAAGAATGCCGAGGAGGTTAGATTCAGAATCCAAGTCACCCAACGCTGATCAAAACCAAAAGCTAGGAGCATTGCCCGCATGTATTCCCAGCTTATCTTGTCAAAGGCTTTAGAGAGGTCTAATTTGAGGAGCATACCTGGTGTTTTGGTCTTCTGCAGAGAGTGGATCACTTCATGGGCTAGGATGACGTTGTCCAGGATTTGTCTGCCTTCAACATAGCCTGATTGCTCCGGGGATATGATTGTCGGTAAGATAGGCTTGAGTCTCCTGGAAACCACTTTTGTTTGGAGTTTGTAGATGACATTGCAGAGAGCTATGGGCCTGAACTGCTTGGGATGGTGTGCCTGCCCCTCTTTGCGTACTAGGGTGAGGAAAGTCGCATTGAGAGCCTGGAGGACTTGTCCAGTGGCTCTAGAGTCTTCAAGAATTTCCCAAACCTCTACCTTGATCATCGACCAACAATGGTGGAAAAAATCGCTGGTGAAGCCATCGGGTCCAGGAGCCTTGCATTTGGGGGTGTCTTGAAGTGCTTGATCCACTTCCTCGATTGTAATGGGCCGGAGCAGGGCTGAGTTTTGCTCTTGGGTAATGAGGGAGGGCACATACTGCGTAACCTTAGTAATGGCCTCATATCTATCCAGGAGTGGTTCTGTGAGGAGATCTTGATAATAGGTGATCAAGGTCGTTTCCATGTCTTCATGGGAATGAATGGTCTCCCTGTTTTCAGAGATAAGATGCGTGATCTTATTAGAGTGCCTTCTGTGGATGACAGTTCTGTGAAAGAATTTGGTGTTGCATTCCCCTTCCTTGAGCCATTGGATGCGTGATTTCTGTTTCCATAAAATCTCTTCTTGTTTTTTCCTAGCCTCTAGCTGTTGATTTACTTTTGCTTCCTGGGCTTTTAGCTCGCTCATTAGCCCCTGCATCCTGATCTGGTTTTGAATCTCGCCCATTTGTTCTGACAGCTGCTTTTGGGAGTCGAAGATATTTCCAAAGGTTTGCTTATTCCAGAGTTTGAGGATTTGTTTGAGGTTCTTTAACTTTTGCTAAAATTTGTACATTTTGGAGCCGTGAGAGACCCCTGCCTCCCTCCACTAGTCCTGGATTTTTGCTTGGAAATCGGGATGGTCAAGCCAGAACTGTTCAAACCTGAAGGGTTTCTTTCCAGGTGTGGCTGACACATCCAACCATAGCTGTATAGGCCAGTGATCCGAGCCAGAGAAATTCAAGATGGTAGCTTCCAAAGCCGTTCCTTCCATCATAAGGGAGTCAGAGATGAGGAATCGATCTAGTTTGCAAGCGATTTGGTGTATTTCGGTTCTTCTGTTTGTCCAAGTATGAATGCCATTGATGGCTTCCAGGTTGATAAGGTGAAGATTGTCTATGAGGCTATTGAAATTGCTGGAGTCCCGATCCAGTCGTCTTGATCCTCCTTTTTTTTCCTCCTAGCTGTGAATGATATTGAAATCTCCACCAACAATCCATCTGTTATGTTGTGTTAGACTGGATAAGTAATCTAGGTTCCTGAGGAAGGCCTGCGTATCCCTTGGGATGGTCGGGCCGTAGACATTGGTCAGGTGTCCGAGCTTGTTTGAGCCAATAAGCCTATAATCTGTAGTAATGGACCATCTGGTAGCGAGAAAGTTTTCCAACAGCACTGAGTTGGTGTTCCAAAGGATAGCCAATCCTCTAGATGTGCCTGTGGCTGCGGTTGAAGTTGCTTCCCCTTGCTTCCAACAGTAGGGAAGTAGCTTGTCGATGTCTTCTGAAGTGCATTTTGTTTCCTGCAAAAGTACTATGTCAGGTTTTTCCACAAAGATCAGATTCCATAGCATTTTTTGCTTGCTACGTCCATTGAGGCCTCTGATATTCCATGAAATGATCTTCATGATGATGGGGGGGTAGGGAGAGGAGGGAAGCTGTCCGAGATCAGGTGGATTTGCCCCGAGTTTACCATAAAGTGGCCTATTTCTTGTATAAGCTTATTGGTGGATTTCCTCCCTCTTTTCTTTTCGTCTTTCTAAGTTTTACTTGGGTTTTATGACTGACTACCCTGTATTCCCAGACCTTTGCTAGCTCAAGCTGAGGACCCAGCTGAAGAGTTGAGAAAGACCTTGTGCACCTTCCATAATTGATCCCTGGGTATGGTGTAAAGTTTTTGATGCATGTAGGCGTGCTCAAGGTGCTCTAGATCCACCCCGGCCAGTTCTTTCTCCTCCAGCTCCATTTCCGCATCCCCGTCCTCTGTCTCCAACAAGTCTTGCGGGTCCTGAGCCACGTCTAGGGGGGGGAGATCTAACTCCTTACCCTGTGGGGACCGTTTAGCCCCTTGGCTTGTAGATTGGGCGCCATTATCCGGATGTGGTTCATTGGGGTGCATAAGGGTTGTGGGGTTCTCTGGTTGATCTTGTAGAATTGCAAATTTATTACTAGTTGAGGGATCTTTACTTACTTGGGCTGGTTGCTTTCTTCCTCCTTGTCTTCTTTTCCCTGCTGGTTGTGCAAAGCCGTCCTTGTCTTTGCCGTTTTTTGGGTTCCCTTCTTTGTAAGCAATATTGAGAGGGCACTCTATGAAAAGATGATCGTGTTCGTGGAATTTCCTGCATCGAAACGGAATGTGTTCATAGTCGATGGTTTGGGACCAATCCTCGTCATGATATTCCAGTATGATGGATCCTGGGAGCGGCTTGGCTATGTTCAGCTACACACAGATTCGCGCATAAGAGGTGTAGCGCCGCTGCTTGGTGGCTTCGGAAGACTTAACATAGATGCGTACGGTGTTGCCTATGCCGGTTAGGACCTCCTCCAGCCAGAATTCCTGGGGGAGAGAGTACAATCTGATCCATACAGGTGCATGGGAAAATTCCTCCTTTTCAGGGCTGAACTTCTCTATCCATAATCTTAAGAAGAGTCCTGCCGAGTTGTAGAAGTACGCCCCCCCATCAAAGATGCGATTGCGATCCTCAAGGTTGTGGAGGATGATTGTAAAGAACCCCTTGGAGCCTAGTTGTAGCTCATAGTGACCTTTTGGCTTCCACCAATATTGTATCCATTTGACCAGATCGCGCTCAGAAGGCCAGAGCCCTAGGAATTTTTCCACCAGGGCATAGTCTCTCATATATTGCTTTTGCTCTTCTATGCGTGGTGAGATGATAACATATTTTGGGGCCTGTGGCGCTTGTGGGATACATTTACCTGGCATCCATGGAGTTGACGCAGTAGATGGGATAGTCTCTTTCTCTGGATCGATGTCCATCTCCCGAACCTTGA
Source organism: Picea engelmannii (assembly GCA_009831015.1). Taxonomy (NCBI): domain Eukaryota; kingdom Viridiplantae; phylum Streptophyta; class Pinopsida; order Pinales; family Pinaceae; genus Picea; species Picea engelmannii. Next base: position 51,130 of record ML811470.1, read on the forward strand.
AGGTTCCTTCCGCCAAAAGTTTCGAGCGCAAATCTGGTGGTGGCTCAAAGGTCGGTTGTTTCATACCTTCTGCAGAGTTTCCATTCGTCGTGGCTTGGTTGTAAGAGGCGCCATTCGGCCCCCCCTCCCTGCGAGACATGAGCCCCTGCGGGGCATGCGTTGTGATAGCGTAGCCCAAAGCGGTTGAAGAACCCTAAACCCTCGGCTCAGAGCGATCTATATTCGGTCTTAAGATGATACAATAATCTAAAATGTTAAAATGTAATGGATAGATAATTAAAATTTCAATAGAAAGTCACTGTATAATCCAAGTGCCCCTTTAATCCATTTTAGTATTCCTAAATGCAATTTAAAGGAATCCATTTTAGTATTCATAAATACAATTTAAAGACAATATGTCAACATGTCACTTGCGAGAATTGAACCTCGGTGGGGGAAAATACCTCTCATAACAAACCACTCTAGCTAATACCGATTGACTACCTTAGGATGAGTTATATATACATTAATATAATAAAACCATTTGACTATCTTAGGATGAGTTATATATACATTAATATAATAAACTTCATAACCATTAAGCCATCTTTTCTTTGGAGGGATTTCAAGGTGTTAACAATGACTACAAAACTTTAGACACGATCAGAAAATCAAACCTTTTGTGAACACTGGTATAAGAGAGGATGTAATCTATGTATACCTATGATGCATGAGCAATGCATCTTATTTTCATATTTTGAGCATACCCTAATCCTTCTTAACCATGAGAGTCATGTTCATTTCATATCTCATTATAAAAGAATAATTTGTAGTAGATCTTGGGGCTTTTCTTCAATAGTGTTAATTCTATCAACATACTGTAAAAGCAATGAAGAGACCCTACTTGCATTATAGGCCTCTAGGAACATAACAATCTAGCATGACTACATCCATTACTTATTATGTAAGCTATGATGTTTATGATTTTGAGCTTCCCAAGATCCATAGAAACATGAAACTAAATGAAATTACTCATTAAGAGCACCAAGTATATTAATTTTTAGCTAAGATTTCAGTGGCTAAGTTTGTATAATCCGAGTTCCCCATGGGTTTTTTAGCATGCTGAATCCATTCATGCATTCAGAAATACAATTTAAACAACAAAAAATTGTGATCTCATACAGATTTATGTCCTCAAATTCTGGCGAAAAAGGGCCAAAATGTAGAACGTTTAGAAAACGCCTAATTTTTATTGAGGATATTGATTGCTCACTTTATCTCTCAAACCATACGAAAATGCATGAAAGATTGGGATGTTAGAGCATAATACCCAATGCATAAGTTTGATGATAGTAAAAATGATGTTACCTTTTTCCTAGCTTTTTTAAGAATCCCACCTAGTTTAAAAAATGTTCTTCCAAGTATTAATGGCACAAAGGATACGTCTCGATGATCTTGGGCTTGGGATGAGGTATGGGGCAAGAGAGATATGGGATATTCTAAAAAAATTGCAAAGTATTGACACATTGATGTCAATGTTTCTAGAAAAAAGAAGATAACAAAGGAAATGTCACTATGTCACTATGGCAAGTGTTGGAGGAAAATATAACAAATCAAATGGCATTATGCTCAGTGTGGGATTCAAAACCATGATGTAAAATAAATGCAATGTCGACAATGCTCATAACACATGAATTCAAGTGGAGATTCACAAAGACATGGCGTCTAAGCTTCTTTGTTAAGCTTTCATTAAGTGACACATAAAATAATGCATACGCCATAGTGCATATGCCAACATGGTGGCAACATATTTATCTAGCTATGAACTATGTGATGGATTTAATGCTATGAAAGGGTACATTAAGTATTAGGGAATAGATAAGAGCCAACTAAAATATAGATGCAAGTATTGTGTAATGAACCAATACTCATTGACCAACCAAGCACATAAATTGAAGATATTGATGAGTTTTGGACATTTTGTGATATTTGTTGTCCTTTATAACTCACAAGCATTGAAAGTAAGAACATCTATGATTTTTGGGCATTTTATGATATTTTTTGTCTTTTACAAGTGATTTAAAATATTTACATTTCTTTTGAAAAATATTTTTTGAATTATCTTTATAAAATGGTTGAAACTTAATACCACCTAGTAGATAGATAACTAACAATATACAGCTTGCTATGCAGCTTTGAAGACTAAAGTAGGTGATATATAACAAGATGAACAAACAGTGTATATATCACCATGGTGACATTGAATGTTGCTTAACAAACTGCTTATTACTTATGCTTATTACTTACCCTATTATATAGTGTATATATCACCCTGTAACATTGAATGAATGTTGCTTAACAAACTGCTTATTGCTCAGCCTATTATATAGACACCTACAAATGACAATGTCAGTGTACACGAATTCATTTTGTAATGGAAAATTTGTCGTAGACTGACAGTCAATGCCCAATGTCAGGTATTTTGCGATTTATTAGCTCGTAACTTTGACTATGGTTATATAAAAGTAAGTACTGGACAGTCGGCAGAAGGCATGGTATTTCAAGTTCACACTGCAGCCTGCATGTGAAACGAGAATTTTGAAAATTTTGAACAGGTTAAAATTTGTGAGTGTTTTTCAGGAAAAAAAATTTAATACATAAATTTACTGAAATGTAATCAATAAACTATAATCCACAGCGCATTCACCGTAAGAAACCAATCTAACAGCCCAATTCCGATCCACCAACTTTTACCAATCTAAAATGGTGCACGGTAAGAAATATCCACTCCCGCTCAATAAAATCCCGCCACAACATTAAACGCGGTTATAAGGGTGTTTGTGTTCTGAGCGCCAGTATTTTACAATTGTAATATACTTGAAAATAATGTATGGCATGAGATGTCATTTGTTTTTGGTAAATACATATTCAAAGTCATTAATTTATGAATATATCCCATGAGCATTATTTACTAATGATTAATTTCTCATGAGTTTGCATAGCCCACTTAACACTAGTTGTATTAGTTGATTCTCACAAGGGTGAAGAAGTGAGATTCAAACCAATGAAATGAATCACATAATGCCAATCCTTACCTATGGTACTTGAACCCAGTAACCAAGACTTTAGGAAATGCCATGCATTTGAAGGATCTTCTAGCTCAAGGGCATTTAACCAAGGAGCTTCACCATATTCAAGTCCACTTAGATTGATACCCCTTTGAAAAACCTTAGAAAGTATTTTTCCTTATGATCTATTTAATCATAACTCCATACTCTTTATTTAAGAATGAGAGGGTCTTCCACAATCCAACATTATGAGACATTTTTTTCTAAATTAACTGCATAGCACCATTTTTTTTTTTTTAAATAAAAAAGCAGAACCTGTTATATTAAGCTTTCAAAAAGGATAGACATTTAGCATGCATGGGCCAGCTGTCCTGCCTGTACAGGAAACCAGGACAGCTGGCCTGTCCACAGTAGCAAGAAAAATTAGGCATAGTGTTTCGCCACCCTGCCCGAAGGAAACCAGGGATTAAGTCCAGTATGCTCAACAATAACAGAAAGACCATGCTAAAGCTAATTATGCTAAGAACTAGAGAGCTACAGCTCTGATAAGATGAATCTGAAAAGAGCATGGAAACCATAAGGAAGACTAGAACCTATTAAGTCGAAGTTGCCGCCATTGACAGGGAGGACGAAGGGTTGCGCACAAGTGGGGCATTGGCGCCGTGGAGTAGCTTTGGAGTAGGCCGCATACGACATATCTAGGCGTTGGCTGACTTGCACAGCTCTGAAGACTTGATCGTCCACGAGGCTGCGCACTTCAAAAATCAACTTTAGGTGCTCGGGATGCAAGAGCGGCTGCGAAGGTGGCGAATTCCTTTCAGACTCTGCTTCTTCTCGACTCGGCATCGTCCTCTGCTGTTGCGTGTCAGTAATGCGCTCCGGCTGCACCTCCTCCGCTTCCCTTGCCTTGTGGTCTGGAAGTGTCCTCTACGTCTGCACCCCAGCGATGGAATCCGGTGGCTCCTCCTCCACGGGGCAAGCCGCGTAAGTTGCACTCGGAGCAGTGGCTGGCGTTGGAGAATTGCCCAAATTGGGTGCCGTTGGCTTGTGTTCGAAGCTCGTCGAAGGATTCCAATTGTCTGGGACAAAGAACATCCGGCTCTCGAAAAAATCCGCTGGAAGCGTGATGGATAGGTCCTCCTCAACGTAAGTTCGAGGCGGCGAGTTTGCTACAGTGGCGCCACCCTTGCGTTTTTTCCTAGCCAAGAGCATAGCTCTGGCAAACCTTTGATGTCGTTTTCTCCGCGAATCTGATGTGTACCAGCCAGCACCTCGGCGTGGCCTACCCCTTACCCGTGGCATGGTGAGGGCTAGGGCGAAACCTCCTGCGCGACGACGCTGAACCTGCTGGAACGAATTCGAATGCGAAGTGGGAGGTCGGTTCAAACTGAAATACGCATAACCCATAGCTACCAGCATTAACGCCGAGAGCTTAATGCTCTGGTTGTTCGTCCCCTACCCACGCGCGAGGAGCTCCATCGTAATCCGGTGGTCTACGGAGGCGAGGGCTCTATTAACTGCCCGCAGCCAGGAGTAGGGGCCTCCATAAATGACCCCCTTGTTAATGCCTCCACGTGCTCAGACTGCCCACATGTCACCCCATCCGGGGTCTGCATAGCACTATTTACTATTGACCAATTTCTCATGAAGTTTGAATTGGTTTGAAACAATTTCTTTTCAAGAAAATGTCCTTGAAAAAAAAAAAAAAAAAATTTCAAGGAACATTTATACTGCCCCCAAAAAATATACCCACGAATCAATTACCCTAACATTTATACTGCCCAAAAAAAATACACCCACGAATCAATTACCCTAACATTTATACTACCCAAAAAAAAAAACACCCACGAATCAATTACCTTTTGGAAGCACGGCTCATCCAAATAATTATTTTGCTGTTAATTGGGTGTAGCTTGGATGGTTGTAAGGAATGATTGTTATATTCCTCCCTTTCTTCGAGTTATTAGATTCTGGCTTGCCTACCGGAGTACTGAGTAAATATATTCTTCAAGAGCGTACTGTCTTTCTTGCTTGGCTTGGAGTTCCTTTATTCCATCAATCAGAGAGAGAGTGAAATCAATTTCTGCACGCACGGACGATGAGTTGTGGTATTATACCCCAAGCAAAAGGTAGTGGTGTTGATCCGATACCCACGCCTGTGTCAAAACCACCAGAGGAAAAGGAAGAGGCAGTTCGAGATCGAGTTGATCGAAAAACAGTAGTCGTAGTCCTCTCCACCCAGATTCAATTCTCATAATGACATGAATAAAAGCTCATAATGAGTTTGTTGTAATGGCTTCGAACCTATATGTATTGGAAAGTCACCTTTGATTCAAAATTGAATAACAAAACAACTGTTATTTCTTCTTGAAAAAAAAAAATTATTTTGCTAAATTAACAAGTCAACATATACTCCACTCTGCACGCCAACTTGATTGTTATGTCACCAAGCGTTTTAAATATGTCATATTTATTATTTCAGTTATTTTCCAGACCCGATATGGGCACCATAAAGTTTCAATAATCGCTGACGCAGTGAGAGAAATGGAAAGATATATAAATTAAGTTCGTTTTTTCATATATTTCCGAGAATCTAGGGATCCAGAAATTTCAAACAAGTCTTATAATTTTCAAATCCATACCAGACAAAACTGACCAAAATAACCGTGCAAAAGTCGCAAACGGAGGGAAATTAAAATTTGAAATGAACCTCAGGTTGGAATTTCAAATCCCAACAGCCTGTTAAATTGGACGGTTTTTCCAAATTATATACTTGTTTTGACAGATTTAATGAAAAACGTTGACGTTTTGCTGAAAAAAAATTAAGGATAAAAATATAATTATATTAATAGTTTATAATAAATGAAAAGAAAATGTTAGTTATTTATTTTTATTTTTAATAAAACATTATTATTTATATCTTCGTTCAAATCCAGAGGGGGGTAGGGTATGTATATCTTTGTAGATTTTTTTTTAACCATGGGAACAACAACCTCCCAAGAGTATATCCAACAGCCCGCAAGCCAGCTAGTCAAATCCAGAGGACGGAAGGGGGTCCCTTGTCCCACAAACAAGGGGGTCTCATACACCAATTTGGTGTACTGACTTGTGACCTTAAAAATAGATTATTATTATTATTATTATAAGAAATAAAAAAATATGGTTAATAATTTTATTATTTATTTTTAATTAAAAAAAATAAAATTTTTGATTAATTTAAAAAAATATTACTCAACTTTTATCCCTTTTTAAATTTTGTTTTTAAAAATTTTCATTTTGAAAAATCAAAATGTCAATTTACAAAATGTTTATTTTTTCTAATCCAATTGTTTTATAAGAATTATGAATTATAAATTTATTTAATTTTTCATTATATAAACCTATTATATATACAAATATATTTATTTACTTAATTAATTGTCTTATTTAAATTTGGTCTAATTTATTTTTCATTTTAACCTTTCTTAATTTATTTTTCAAACTTTAATTATTCTTATACTTTACATCTTCTAATATCACCATTTTGAAAAGGCAAAATATCCCTTTAATGGTATTCTTTTGGTTACATGTTCAAGAAGCTTTACTTTAGAGGAATCATGAATAATTGTTAATATTTTTTTAATTAAATTTTATGAAAATAAATTTTATATTAATAAATAAAAATTTTTAAATAAATAAATAGATAATTTATTTTATTTTGGATGTTTATTTTTAATAAATTTAAATTAATTAATTATTGAAAAACTATAGGAATATTTAAAAGGAATATTTAAATTGGTATATGTATTTATTTTTTCTAAATTTTATAGAACTATAATGATTATATTTAAGATGTTTTTATAGTAAGTGTTTATTATAAAACATATTAGTTTATTTTACTTTAAACTCTTTCGATTCCTTCCTGAGAATGTAATGTCTCCATTGGCGGCAAGCTTTCACAATGGAGTGCATTTCTTTGTCGTAAGTAGGGTACTTAAGGACAACATCTAATAATGTCTCAGTATGATAGGCCAGGGGGTGGTCGTGATGAGTGAGAACTGCGCCCACAACATAGTCTGAAGCATATGTCTCGATCTCAAAGGGTTGTTGCAGGTCCGGTAATGAAAGTATTGGGGCTGAGCACAAGCGTCGTTTTAAATCATCGAACGCTTGTTGTTGGGACATACTCCACACAAATTTTTCCTTACCACCACCCCTAGTTACTTGGCTAACAGCCCATGCCATATGGGAGAATTCCAACACGAACCTGCGATAGAAATTGGCAAGGCCCAAGAAGCTCTGAAGCTCAGTGAGTGTGGTTGGGGTTGACTAGTCATGGATGACCTGGATCTTGGTTGGATCCACATGAAGACCATGTTGATCCACGATGTATCCTAGGTACTGGACCCTATCCATGCCGAAGGAGCATTTTTCCAAGTTGGCATATAGCTTGTGATGTCACAGAGTGTACAAAACCTGTTGAATATGCTACAAGTGTTCTGCCCAAGTCTTGTTGTAGATGAGGATGTCATCTAGATACACCACTACAAAAGTATTGGTGAAAGGTTGCATGATATCGTCCATCATCCTCATGAAAGTTGATAGAGCATTTTTCAAACCAAAGGGCATGACCAACCATTCAAAAATACCTTCTTTTGACTTGAAGGCGGTCTTCCATACATCTGTCTGTTCTATGGGGACCTGGTGGTAGCCTGACTTCAAATCAATCTTACTGAAGTATTTGGCCCCCTTGAGTTGATTAAGGAGATCGTCGATTCGGGGAATCGGGTATTGGTTCCTGACTGTGATTTTTTTTAGGGACCGATAATCAATGCAGAGTCGCCAGGTCTCGTCTTTCTTCTGCACTAGCACGGTTGGGCTCCCACAAGGAGATGAGATAGGACATATGTGCCCCTTGTGGAGCAGTTCTTGGATATGTCTCTTAATCTCCTCATTCTCTAACAGAGAGCGACAATATACTGGTCCATTGGGAAACAGTGCGCCGGGGATCAGATCGATGGGGTGCTTGACCTGATAGTGCAGAGGTACCCCGGTAGGTGAGGAGAAGATATATTTTTATTCTTCCATGAACTTGTCCACTTTCTTCTGCTGTGCGGAGAGCTCGACCGCAGAGGCCCTGGATGTGGATGCAATCTTTCGCTCGCTCTGAGAGTGAATCATGAAGAAGATAAACTTCCCGGTTTGAGAGATGAACTTCCTGCATTGCTTGGCAAAGATCAAGGAAATAACACTAGGTGGGACTACTTCGGGTATCCTGTACAATTTCCTGTTCAAAGTAATAATAGCATTGCGAGACCTAGACTCATATACAACATGACGTTTCCATAAATAAGGTTGGCCCAAAAGAAAATTACAAACTTTGAGAGGAGTAACATCACACAATACCTCATCTTTGAAGGGCTTGATGTCGTACAACAGACGACACTGTTGGTTGACGCGGATATCGCTTGCTTGGTGGAGCCATCCAATGGTGTAGGGTTGTGGGTGCGGCGTTGTCGGTAGGGCTAGCCGTTTGACGACCTCTTCTGAGATGAGGTTCTTCTGGCTACCACTATCAATGATAAAGTGCAACATGGTGCCGTTTACCCACATCTGTGAATGAAAGAGGTGCTCACCTTCTTCTGGCTATTCTGGTTCACTAGGCCAGACCTTGGTGGTAGCTGTTATCACCCTATAAATTATAGGAATCAATTGGTGACTGGGATATTATATGTCTCTAATGTTTTTGTTGACAAATGATTTTTCATTCTGCAAATAATTTGAAAAGAAAAGAAAATAAAAGAAGATGGAAAAGAAAAGAAAAGAAAAGAGAAAAGAAAAAAGAAAAGAAAAAAGAAAAAGAAAGAAAGAAAAAGAGGGCATAAAAGAATTGCAATAAAGCCCCATGCAATAATAGTGACTTGGTCCATACCTTTCAAGCATGGCCAAGTTGTTTTTAAATTTAATGTTGATAGGATAGTGAATGATTTGGCTAAACAGTTTAATCTTAGCCAAAGTCTCTAGGTTAGATTAGTGAATAAATCTGGCCAGACTGTCTAATCCTGGTTAGATAGCCCTAGGGTAGAGTAATTTCTTAACCCAACAGTTTAATCTGGGTTAACTGTCATAGGAAACCAGGTTAGAACATAGGTTAGTGGCACTGTTGCTTCATTCCAATAAAGCCAGCTTGATGTAAGTGTTGCACCATGTTTCAAATGCTTAACATATAGTTTGGTCAAAGTCCCTTGGTGGTGTTTATTTGAAAATATGGGGAAAAAACCATAAAACGCGTTTATCCTAAGTTTCCCCAGTACATGTGCTTTTCCGCTCCCATTTATACTCTCTGCATATACCGACGGTCCTGATTGCGGCGCACAGATCTACGGTGCACAGAGCATTCCGGACCCCCCCTGATCGTTCTGCTTTTAATCGGGAGGGGGGGGGGGTCCGAAATCGGTAATAAGACTTGAGCACATCTGGACGGCCCAGGGATGAGCGCTTAAATCAATGATCCAGATTGGATTCTGGACCCCCCCCCCCGTCTGTTCTGCCATTAATGGAGGGGGGGGTCCGGAATGAGCGATAAAGAGCGCTCTTGAATCTACAGCTCAGAAACAGGCGGACCGATCAATGGCCCACAATGGATTTCAGACCCCCCCGGATGATCTGCCTTTAACCGAGGGGGGGGGGTCCGGAATGGTGTTATTCCTCTGGCGGGTCCCTTGTATTACGTGGCATGAATCTATTGGTCCCGAAGTCCCATCACCATCTGCTACCTGACAGACCCCCATCACTTATGGACGTCATCTTCCACTGGTTCCACTTGTCCCACTTGTTCCCGAGTTATGTCCAATCCCATAACTATTGTCAGTCCCCTACCCCCTTTCACTCATGACCAGCCCCTTATTGCGACTTTTACCTCCAATCCCTAGCCGCCACATCACCCGTTCGTATTTTTCAGCCACCGTCACCTGCCATCTCACCCCCAAGTGACCCGTTGTCCATTTATTACTGGATAACGTATCCGTTACCCAACAGACATGTCTCCTGCGCCCAACTTACCCCAGTTTTAAATAAAACTACCGTTTTCCCCCTTACCTGCGCTATTCACCCATCGCACCAGAGAAACTCATAGCTTACTCCTCTGTTACGTTCCGTCGCCCTCATCCACAGTCAGTCGACCCCACTAACTTTGTGTTTATTGCAGGTACTGTTGCAGAGATGGCGCCAAAACCAAGACAAGCAGAAGGAGAAGAGAATCTGTTTCTCCCGCCTCCTGTCGACTTGGACAAAATCCCAATGGTCGACAAAGACAGATTGATCGTAGATACCAAATGCGATTTCGATTTTTCAGATCTCCAGTCATGGCTCAGGGAAGTTTTCCTGGACCAGAGCGATGAAATTGGACTCTGGGAGTCCAATTTGCCCCTTTACCTCTTTCCCCAGATCCACCATTTTCCCGAGTTCACGCTTAAATGTCAAGCTCACTATATTATTGAACAAAGAGCCGTCATCTCCTCATCCGGAGACACCCTGTTCCTCATTATGCTTGAAGACATCGACCAGATGATGCAAATCCCCCGTGTCGACTCTGTGTCTCCTTTCAATATGGAAATCCTCACAGAGTTGTATCAGAAGATGACTTTTCCCCAGAGAGCTCAAATCTTCGAGCTTTTCCTTCCCACCTCCACTCAATTCCCTTCCACAAATCCCCCTTACCCGTCGTCCATGTTCTCCACTAAGGGAAACCAGGTCATTTCTTCCCTTTGTGCTTTGCTAGGGTATTATTCTGACCAGTGGGTAGATGAGCCCATTCTGGGTTTTCTATCCATTTTCTCCATTGATGAAAAGCCCACCACCCAGTTTGATTTCATCACCTTCTTGGTAGACAATATTCACGAACAGTTCGTGAATTTTGGCACGGAAGGCATGTTCAGATACTCGTCAATACTGGCCTACATGTTTGTTTTCTATCAAGTAGATAAATTCAGTTTTTCCATGTAGAAAATGGACGCAGATGGAAGGCCTCAACCAGTCACAGCATGGACCTCTTTGCTGAAGCATAACTCCACAGAATATAGCTTCAAGGCATTCATTGATCTATTCTACCACCCTGTGGTACGCATGTTGAGCGGCAGGCCCGAGCCTCGAATAAACGACGAAGTCCAAAGAATTATGCATCTCTCGGACAACACGACGTTCATGAAGCTAACCCGAAATTGAGAAATTCGCCAATCAGACTGTGTGGGTGCCTGACACCTTGGTCAAAGTGGAACAGTAGGTTCCCCCGACTAGTGTGCCACCAACGACCACGCCACAGGTCCCTAAGGAAAAAAGGATTTGACAAGATTTATCTCCGCCTGTCACGGAGGTGTCGTCCGAAGAGTTCTAGTTGCACACTAAGAGGCCCAAGACGATTTCGGTTCCTGGTCCGACTGGAGAACAAGAAGCCCCGCCTACCACCATGACTAAGACTATTATTCCACCTTTCGGCTCTAGCCTTCATAAGGAAATCACCACAGCAGTACTGAAGAAATCCACAGAATCCCCACTAGACACTCAGCCAGGAAAGACTGGGCCCAAGTTGAACACTTTTGAGAAGTACGAGCTGATTAAGAAAAGAAACCAGACCCTTACCAGCAGTACTTACGCTCAGTTTCGGAAGCAGTTGTCCACTGCGCAGCATAGGCTGTTGTCTGCATTTGACACAGAAAGGGGCAGGATGCACATGGATTTCCTCCAGGCGCAGGTACCAGACCCCAAGGTGATCACAGACTACAAGGGGGCCACCTTCGAATTCCAGACGAAGTACGTGCACCCAGCAGATCAGATGGATCTGCATAAGCAGACGGGGGAGATGGTGTTCCATACTTTGGCACATGCTTCTGCTTCTGTAGCAAAATTACAGGTATCATTGAACAATGCTCAGACACAACTCAAGCTGGAGAAGATATCGTCCTTTGCGAAGGACAACAGAATCAAGACTCTGGAGGAGCTGGTCCTCAAGATCGGCTATGATCCTTTGAATGTCAAAGCTGCAGAAGAGGTTGTGCAGACACCTCGCCAACGGCCTACCCCAGAAATCAGCAAGCAGTTACACCAAGTCATCGAGTAGTTCCTAGATTTTTGAGATTTGTTAAATTTGTTAGGCTAAAAATAGGTTTAGCACGTCCTGGTCATTTATGACAGGAACGTTTGTAATTGAGTTATAAATACTTCACATTTCGAAGTGTTGAGGGTTGTTGATCTTCACACCCTGACGCTATCAGACTGTAACATTTTTGAAGAGATCTTCCATTAATAAAGAGGAGGCACTTTTACAGGATTCTTGCGTGTATTCACTGGTGATGTTATTCTCCAAGTTGAATGTTATTCTTGCTTTGTGATCATATTGTTTTCTGAAACTAATCTTTAAGAGTAACGAATGTTGCAGGATTTATCTTGGATACCCTGTTTCTGACTCGAAAGATTTTAGTGTTTATCTTCCGGTGTTTTCAATTAAGGAATTCTTAACTGCTTCTTAGTTGAAATTATCTTTCTCATCTTTTCTTCTATCCATCATTTAATCTACTAAATGATCCAGTGAGTATATTATCTCGCCCTGTGGAAGTCTTCCTTCACGTTGCTGGTTGTATTTCATTTTTATTAAACACAGACCCCATAGCCCAATGGATGTGTAGGCTGTCTCAACCAAATCTAAAACACTTTGACAACAAAACAGACCCATTTATTTACCTAGCCTAATATCTAAAATTGAAAACGTAGCTAAATCATATAGAGAGATCCCTCTCTGAAGTTGGAAGGGCTAGATCCTAGCTTCAAAAGTGGTTGGATAAAGTTACCTTTGTAGATTTCTTCTGTTTCAACCTCTAGGAAATTTACCGAGTGCTAACATAGTGGTGATTCCACTGGGGACAGAACTAAAAATTGATAATTTCACGTTTTCTTTTCCCTAAAAAGAAAGTTCAAATTTAAGAAGAAAGTAATGTTTAGAGGTTGATTAAACTTTGTACATATTATTTTCGGACTCACCAAACTAAATATATATATATATATATATATATATATATATATATATATATATATATATATATATAA
>ML811470.1:64303-74625 GCA_009831015.1 Picea engelmannii
GGAGAAAGACCATTTCCGAAGGTTCAGTAAGTCATATTCCCATTCATAAGTCCCCTTCTTTTTCAGGAAAAATTGTCTCTTCTCAAAACCCCGATATTGACACCTGTTCCGGTCAAAGCCTGTCTAGGTCCAAGTCAGGTAGTTTTGTCACTGAAATCATATTTGACCCAACCATCTTGCAACCTCGAACCCCTGAAGTTCTATCTCCCACTATTAATCAACAAACCACTCCCTCGGTGCCAACCAGTCCTTCCTCGTCCTCGCCTTCAGTCGCTACCTCGCCGAACATCCAAGTTGTCGTTCCACCTCCTCCACTCATCATGGCAGCCAGATACAATCCCTTGGTGTTGGTCGCACCTCTCCATGCTATGCCTCAAGACTACCAAACTAGACTTCCACAGTTCGATGCAATAGGACCTTTAAATGCCCAACAACATGTTGACAAAATGAATGATTATTTTGACCTGCAAGAAGTTGATGATGCTGACGTTCAAATGCGATTGTTTGCCCAAAGTTTGATAGGTGACGTCAAGAAATGGTACAAAACTTTACCTGCCACCTCAATCCCTGACCTTGTCGCTTTTCAAAGGAGTTTTCTCGACAGATGGGAGGTAAAGAAAAACCCTCTCCAAATATTGTCAGAATACGAGAATATAGGAAGAAATCAAGGTGAGACGGTACAAGATTACTGCACCCGTTTTAACAACCTGTACAATGCTATCCCAACTGAAATCAAACCTCCACAGGGTCTGGCATTGATTAAATTCCCTGATGGATTTGATGCCGACATGTCATACCAACTAAGAGAAAGAAATTCTACCACCCTAGAGGACATGCAAAAAAGTGCTATAAGTTTGGAGGCCAATTTGTTGGCGAAAAGAGCACGACAGAGGTCAGAGAGGAGGGTTACCATTAAAGAAGAGCCTTCCACGTCAAACTCCGATTCCAAATTGGATTATTTGGCCAGAGAAGTGGAAAGAATGATGGACAGACTCACTGTGTCAAATACAAATCCTCCGAGAGATGACCCACCAACTCCTCAAGTCTGAAATCCCAACTTCAGGAGAAACCCTCCTCAAATCAGACAGAGAGATCCTAGGGATCAAAGAGAGCAGAGGGGTCCAGATCAGTAGATCAGACCTCCCTTGCAAGAAAATTATGCTGATGAAGGAGGGGAGGTGATTGAGGAGCTAGAAGATACTCACATCAATCTCATGGGTATTCACGACAACGAGGCAATTTTCCTTACCCAAGAAGAGCAAGAACTTTTTCTTCTCAACCAAACAAAAGTAAGCGAAGAAGCTGAAGATGCAGAACAACAGGCATTCGAAAATGTCATTCTGGAGGTACACCGGTAGTACAATTTGCAGAGTAAGAAGACAGAAGGGAGTTCTCCAAAAAAGACGACTGAAACAAAGAAGGTAGTCGAAACCAAAAAGACCTCTGAGCCATCTGCCGAGAAGATTTATGAGAAGGGTACTGTTGAGAAGATTCATGAGAAGAGTAATGCCGACGCTCCCGTGAAGAAAAACCTTACCATTCTGAAAAGGCCCTCACTGCCCGAGGTTTCACCTATTAATCCACCAAGTACTTCTGAGAAGAAGAATATGGTGGACAAACCAGAATTGATGAGCCAAGGCAGAGCCCCTACACCTTTCAACATTGAGGGGGAATTGGCCAAGGTAAAAATTCCCATCCCACTTACAGAGTTGATGAACAAAGATGGTTATCGTTCACAGGTGATTAAAGCACTGGCCATTGAACCTAACATCGGCACGAAAGCCTTGACCATTGGATCAACAAATCATTCAGACATTGTGAACCTTACTGATGATCAACCCGAGCTTCTCTTCGGACCTGAAGTAGATGGTCGAGACGATACTAGCGAGGTCGCTCCTTTTTACATCAGTCTAAACATACATGACTTGATATTGCATAGCGCTATGCTTGACTCTGGTGCTTCCCACAATCTGATGCCCAAAGCAGTAATGGAAAAACTGGGACTGGAGGTCACCAGAGCTTATAAAGATTTACACTCATTCGACTCCAATAAAGTCAGATGTATTGGTTTGATCAAGGACCTATGCATCACCTTGGTTCAGATTCCTGCGAAGAGCATGGTAATGGATGTGGTGGTTGCAGACAGCCCGCCGAAGTATGGAATGTTTCTATCCCGGTCTTGGGGGGCTAAGTTGAAAGGAACCCTGCAGCTCGATATGTCCTATGCCACCATCCCAGTTTTTGGGCAACAAAGAAGGTTATACAGAGAAACATTGATGAAGTACATGGTCAGTAGCCAGAAAAAACCGCATAACTATCCTCTTTACTCTGCACATTCTGACCTGGATTATTTTATCCTGTATAACGATGGTGACATGGGAGAGCAAGACATTCAACTGGGAGAGGATACATCTAGTCTAGAAGAAGACCAAGAAATCATCGAGGTCGAAAGGAAGAAAAATGTAATAGCTGAAGAATTACCGACAGATTTCTGGAGTATGGATTTTGATGGAGCAGTGAGCAAAGAAGGAGCTGGAGCAGGAGTCTGGCTGCATAATAAAAAAAACAGGTACTCAGAAAACCATTCTTACAAATTAAATTTCCAATGCACTAACAATATTGCTGAGTATGAAGCCTTGATGCTCAGCCTGAAGCTTTTGAAAAAGGTTGGTGCTAAGCAGATAATGGTAAGAGGTGACTCTGAATTGATAATCAAGCAAATCAAAGGTGAGTATGCTGCGAAACACCCACGTCTTAGAGCTTATAGGAATGTCGTTCTTGATGCCTTGAGATGTTTTACTGAAGTTGACTTGCAGGTAATGCTGAGGGGACGAAACATTTTGGTGGACGGATTGGCTACGTCAGCAACCACCTATAAGATTCCTTTCCGCTCGACTCCCCCATACACTGTTGAGGTAAAATGTAGACCAACTGTTCCCGACAACATCAAGTATTGGCAAGTCTTTGGCAATGATGATCAGATTGAGGACTTTCTTCAGTGTAAAAATGACTTTGAATGTACAAATATAGATTTAGAGAACGAAGATGAAAATGTAAATAGTTCTGATTTTGAAATTGATAGTGTAAATACTGTAGATTCAGGAGAATTAGGCGATGACGAAATGGACTCTGATGTTTTACAGTTGAAAAACAATGTTTTGCCTAGAGGTCTAGTTCCTTTAGAGGACCTGTTTGATTTTAACGACGTGGCCAAAAAACTGAAAATCGAAGCCCATGGACAAGAGGTAGAAGACTGTAATATAGGGACTGAAGAGAAACCTAGGATAGTCAAACTGTCCAAATCATTACCCCCAGAGCAAAAACTCAAATACATTGAGTTGTTCAAAGAATATCCAGATGTCTTTGCCTGGGGTTATGAGGACTTGAAGGCTTATGATACCAGCATCATACAACACAGAATTACCATAAGAGAAGACCAAAAACCATTTAGGCAGAAACTTAGGAGGATAAATCCCAAGTTGCTCCCTCTAATAGAAAAGGAAATCAAAAAAATGTACGATGCCAAGATCATAGTTCTGATGCGTTTTTCCAAGTGGGTCTCTAATTTGGTCCCTACACGTAAGAAAACCAGGGAAATCAGACTCTCCATAGATTTCCAAAATCTGAATAAAGTCTCCCTGAAGGATAATTACCCCTTGCCGAAAATGGACCACATCCTGCAAAGGGTGGTCGGGTCCAGTCGAATTTCTCTGCTGGACGTTTTCTCGGTTTACAATCAGGTTTTAGTTCACCCGAATGACCAAGACAAAACCGCTTTCACCACACCATGGGGCACTTTCATGTATGTGAAAATTCCTTTTGGTCTGATGAACGCAGGAGCCACATTCCAGAGAGCTATGGATATCGCCTTCGTGGAAGAATCGGGTAAGTTTATTGTCGTCTATTTAGATGATGTGACTGTGTTTTCCCGATCTGATGACGGACACCTTAGACACCTCAGACGAGTCTTTGAGAAATGTAGAAGGTTTGGGATTTCCTTAAATCCTAAGAAGAGCTTTTTCGGGTTAGAAGAAGGCAAATTGCTAGGACACATCATCTCCAAAGATGGAATCAAAATAGACCCTAGCAGAATCGAGGCCATACAAAATTTAGAACATCCAAGAAACCTCAAAGAACTACAGTCTTTTATCGGGAGGATTAACTTTCTACGAAGATTCATTCCAAATCTAGCTGAGCTCCTTAGAAACATTACAAACATGCTTAAAAAGGACGTAAAAATAAAATGGGACTCTGAGTCCAAACAATCTTTCGAACAAGTCAAACGAGCACTCACAGAAGCCCCTGTCTTGATAAGTCCTGATTTCACTAAGGATTTCTATCTTTTTTCTTTCGCTTCCGAACATACTATAGCAGCGGTGTTACTACAAAATAACAACGAAGGGTATGAACAACCCATAGCTCTCTTTAGCAAAGCGTTAAGGGACGCTGCTCTGAATTACAAGATAATGGAGAAACATGCTTTTGCCTTGGTTAAAGGTATAAAAGACTTTAGGGTCTACATTCTTCATTCCCACACCATAACATATGTTCCAAATGCGGTAGTAAAGGACATCTTGACACAGGACAATCCAGACGGAAGAAGGGGAAAATGGATTGCTGTCATTTTAGAATACGTTATAGAGATTAAGCCCACGAAACTAATCAAAGGTCAAGGCCTTGCTAGATTAATGGTTGAATCTAACTTTCATGCGCTTGACATTATTTTTCTAGATGTGGTAGATGAACAGGGCGAGATGGCGACTCCAAACGTGAGAGAGGTGTTTCTCAACTCTTCGTGGTACGTGGACCTTATATTCGTTTTGCAAAATCTACAAGCTCCCCCTGGTTTGACTAAGACCAAAGCTAGATTTTTAAAGTTGAAAGCCTTAAAATTCTGTATTCTAGAAGGAAATTTGTATTGGAAAGATCCTGTAGGCATTTTGTTAAATTGTTTACTGAAAGATGAAGCTGATAAAGTGTTACAAGAGTTTCATGCAGGAGAATGTGGTGGCCATCTGAACTGGAAGGTCACAACCAACAAAATACTCAGAGCTGGATTCTATTGGCCCACCTTGTTTGCAGATGTGCATCAAAAGGTAACTGCATGTCATCAATGTCAGTTGTTTGAAGGCAAAAGAAAACTTCTCCCTCTACCTCTGAAACCGATCTCAGTTGAGGCCCCTTTCCAGCAATGAGGACTCGACTTCATTGGAGAAATACACCCCCGGTCTTCAGGCCAGCACTGGTGGATTCTCACTGCCACCGATTATTTCACCAAATGGATTGAAGTAGTACCCAGCAGGCAAGCCTCTGATTCTATTATTATCAAATTCCTTGAAAGTAATATTTTGTCTCGCTTTGGTTGTCCTAGAAATATTATAACTGACAATGCAGTTGCCTTTCGGTCGAAGAAGTTTATATATTTCTGCAATCAATATCACATTAGTTTGGGGCATTCCACAATTTACTACCCTCAGGGGAATGGGCTGGCGGAATCTTCAAACAAAACCTTGGTCAATATCATCAAGAAAACATTGCAGGAAAACAAGAAATCTTGGCATAACAAGCTGGTGTTCGCTTTGTGGGCTGACAGACTAACCACCAAAAGGTCAATCGGTATGTCACCCTACCAGCTGGTCTATGGTACAGAGACAATTTTCCCCACTTCTCTAGGAGTCCCTGTCATGAAGTTGCTTCAAGATGTACAAGCTGAGACAAATGACTCACAGAGAAGAATTAACCAGATGATCCATTTGCAACAGTCTAGGGAGGACGTTTTCAATAAGACACAGGTCATCCAAGAAAACATCAAGAAGATCTTTGACAAAAGGACAAAGGAAGACGATTTTGAACTAGGAGATTTGGTGTTGAGATGGGACGCCATAAATGAAGACAAAGGAAAGCATGGAAAATTTGACAATCTGTGGACAGGACCATACATGATCCAAGCTTTCAGGGGAAACAATGCTTTCTTGCTAAACAACGCTGATGGGACAGATCTGCCAGGAGCACCTGTGAATGGCAGAATGCTGAAACATTATGTGCCACCTCAGTAGAACATTTGAGTTTCCACTCTCCATTGTACATACCATTTTAAGTTTTCACTTTTCATTTGTTTTTTCTGAGTGAAGAACATTAGTCAGTTGGTTGAAGCCCGAAGAGAAGGCCCTAAGCTGCTGATCATTGTTTTTCCATTTTTTGAGAATAAAACCAATGAAGGCTACTAGGCAGAAATGTTCAGAATGACAGGAACCAAGATTCTTGGCACTTCACAGGGCAAGTACCATCCCCAGGTGGAGCCGTTGTTATCACCCTATAAATTATAGGAATCAACTGGTGACTGGGATATTATCTGTCTCTAGTGTTTTTATTGACAAATGATTTTTCATTTTGCAAATAATTTGAAAAGAAAAGAGAAAAGAAAAGAAAAGAAAAGAGAAAAGAAAAAAAGAAAAAGAAAGAAAGAAAAAGAGGGCATAAAAGAATTGCAATAAAGCCCCATGCAATAATAGTGATTTGGTCCATACCTTTCAAGCATGGCCAAGTTGTTTTTAAATTTAATGTTGATAGGATAGTGAATGATTTGGCTAAACAGTTTAATCTTAGCCCAAGTCTCTAGGTTAGATTAGTGAATAAATCTGGCCAGACTGTCTAATCCTGGTCAGATAGGCCTAGGGTAGAGTAATTTCTTAACCCAACAGTTTAATCTGGGTTAACTGTCATAGGAAACTAGGTTAGAACATAGGTTAGTGGCACTGTTGCTTCGTTCCAATAAAGCCAGCTTGATGTAAGTGTTGCACCATGTTTCAAATGCTTAACATATAGTTTGGTCGAAGTCCCTTGGTGGTGTTTATTTGAAAATATGGGGAAAAATCATAAAACGCGTTTATCCTAAGTTTCCCCAGTACATGTGCTTTTCCGCTCCCATTTATACTCTCCGCATATATCGATGGTCCTGATTGCGGCACACAGATCTACGGTGCACAGAGCATTCCGGACCCCCCCGTCCGTTCTTCTTTTAACCGGGAGGGGGGGGGTCCGAAATCGGTAATAATACTTGCGCACATCTGGACGGCCCAGGGACGAGCGCTTAAATCAACGATCTAGATTGGATTCTGGACCCCCCCGTCCTTTCTGCCTTTAATGGAGGGGGTGGGGTCCGAAATGAGCGATAAAGAGCACGCTTGAATCTATGGCTCAGAAACAGGCGGATCGATCAATGGCCCACAATGGATTTCAGACCCCCCCGGATGATCTTCCTTTAACCGAGGGGGGGGGGTTCGGAGGGGTGTTATTCCTCTGGCGGGTCCCTTGTATTACGTGGCATGAATCTATTGGTCTCGAAGTCCCGTCACCATCTGCTACCTGACAGACCCCCGTCACTTATGGACGTCATCTTCCACTGGTTCCACTTGTCCCACTTGTTCCCGAGTTATGTTCCATCCCATAATTGTTGTCAGTCCCCTACCCCCTTTCACTCATGACCAGCCCCTTATTGCGACTTTTACCTCCAATCCCTGGCCGCCACATCACCCGTTCGTATTTTTCAGCCACCGTCACCTGCCATCTCACCCCCAAGTGGCCCATTGTCCATTTATTACTGGATAACGTATCCGTTACCCAGCTGACATGTCTCCCGCGCCCAACCGACCCCAGTTTTAAATAAAACTACCATTTTCCCCCTTATCTGCACTATTCACCCATCGCACCAGAGAAACTCATAGCTTACTCCTCCGTTACGTTCTGTCGCCCTCATCCACAGTCATTCGACCCCACTAACTTTGTGTTTATTGCAGGTACTATTGCAGAGATGGCACCAAAACCCAGACAAGCAGAAGGAGAAGAGAATCCATTTCTCCCGCCTCTTGTCGACTTGTACAAAATCCCACTGGTTGACAAAGACAGATTGATCGCAGATACCAAATGCGATTTCGATTTTTCAGATGTCCAGTCATGGCTCAGGGAATTTTTCCTGGACTAGAGCGATGAAATTGGACTCTGGGAGTCCAATTTGCCCCTTTACCTCTTTCCCCAGATCCACCATTTTTCTGAGTTCGCACTTAAATGTCAAGCTCACTATATTCCTGAACAAAGAGTTGTTATCTCCTCGTTCAGAGACACCCTGTTCCTCATTACGCCCGAAGACATCGACCAGATGATGCAAATCCCCCCTGCCGACTCTGCGTCTCCTTTCAATCTGGAAATCCTCACAGAGTTGTATCAGAAGATGACTTTTCCCCAGAGAGATCAAATCTTCGAGATTTTCCTTCCCACCTCCGCTCAATTCCCTTCCACAAATCCCCCTTACCCGTCGTCCATGTTCTCCACTAAGGGAAACTAGGTCATTTCTTCCCTTTGTGCTTTGCTAGGGTATTATTCCGACCAGTGGGTAGATGAGCCCATTCTGGGTTTTCTATCCATTTTCTCCATTGATGAAAATCCCGCCACCCAGTTTGATTTCATCACCTTCTTGGTAGACAATATTCACGAACAGTTCATGAATTTTGGCACGGAAGGCATGTTCAGATACTCTTCAATACTGGCCTACATGTTTGTTTTCTATCAAGCAGATAAATTCAGTTTTTCCATGCAGAAAATGGACGCAGATGGAAGGCCTCAGCCAGTCACAACATGGACCTCTTTGCTGAAGCATAACTCCACAGAATATAGCTTCAAGGCATTCATCGATCTGTTCTACCACCCTGTGGTAAGCATGTTGAGCAGCAGGCCCGAGCCTCGAATAAATGACGAAGTCCAGAGAATTCTGCATCTCTCGGACAACACGAAGATCAGGGATTGGTACCTATATCAAAACCATTCCGAAATCAGAATATACGGGTGCGAGTTGGCACCCTACAAGCTGCCCAAATATGTGCCGCTAAGAATCTTTGCTTTAGAGTATATAAGATAGATCATGAATTCAGATGACATCCATTTTGTATCCTTGAAGAAAAAGAAGCAGCTTAGAATCAAGGGGAAGATTGGCTCCTTCATCTGCAACAGTCGTGGCGCCGGAGAAGAAGCGGACCGGATGCTGAGAGAGATGAAGTTTTTCCTAAGCTTCCCGTGGCATTATGATCCTTGTGGGATCATCTTAGGAATGCGGGTGAAGAACAAAAACATCCCGTACGTTCATGAAGCTAAGACCGAAATTGAGAAATTCGTCAATCAGACTGTGTGGGTGCCTGACACCTTGGTCGAAGTGGAACAACAGGTTCCCCCGACCAGTGTGCCGCCAACGACCATGCCACAGGTCCCTAAGGAAAAAAGGCTTCGACAAGATTTATCTCCGCCTGTCACGGAGGTTTCGTTTGAAAAGTTCCAGTTGCACACTAAGAGGCCCAAGACGATTTCAGTTCCTGGTCCAACTGGAGAACAAGAAGCCCCACCTACCACCGTGACTAAGACTGTTATTCCACCTTTCGGCTCGAGCCTTCATAAGGAAATCACCACAGCAGTACCGAAGAAATCCACAGACTCCCCACTGGACACTCAGCCAGGCAAGACTGGGCCCAAGTTGAGCATTTTCGAGAAGTACGAGCTGATTAAGAAAAGAAACCAGACCCTTACCAGCAGTACTTACGCTCAGTTTCGGAAGCAGTCGTCCACTGCGCAGCATAGGCTGCTGTCTACATTTGACACAGAAAGGGGCAGGATGCACATGGCTTTCCTCCAGGCGCAGGTACCAGACCCCAAGGTGATCACAAACTACAAGAGGGCCACCTTCGAATTCCAGACGAAGGACGTGCACCCAACAGATCAGATGGATCTGCACAAGCAGACAAGGGAGATGGTGTTCCATACTTTGGCACATGCTTCTGCTTCTGCAGCAAAATTACAGGTATCATTGAACAATGCTCAGACACAACTCAAGCTGGAGAAGATATCGTCCTTTGCGAAGGACAACATAATCAAGACTCTGGAGGAGTTGGTCCTCAGGATCGAATATGATCCTTCGAACGTCAAATCTGCAGAAGAGGTTGTGCAGACACCTCGCCAACGGCCTACCCCAGAAATCAACAAGCAGTTACACCAAGTCATCGAGTAGTTCCTAGATTTTTGAGTTGTGTTAAATTTGTTAGGCTAAAAATAGTTTTAGCACGTCCTGGTCATTTATGACAGGAACATTTGTAATTGAGTTATAAATACTTCACCTTTCGAAGTGTTGAGGGTTGTTGATCTTCACACCCTGACGCTATCAGACTGTAACATTTTTTAAGAGATCTTCCATTAATAAAGAGGAGGCACTTTTACAGGATTCTTGCGTGTATTCACTGGTGATGTTATTCTCTAAGTTGAATGTTATTCTTTCTTTGTGATCA
>ML811470.1:74675-90453 GCA_009831015.1 Picea engelmannii
TCTTTGTGATCATATTGTTTTCTGAAACTAATCTTTAAGAGTAACGAATGTTGCAGGATTTATCTTGGATACCCTGTTTCTGACTCGAAATATTTTAGTGTTTATCTTCGGGTGTTTTCAATTAAGGAATTCTTAACTGCTTCTTAGTTGAAATTATCTTTCTCATCTTTTCTTTTGTCCATCATTTAATCTACTAAAAGATCCAGTGAGTATATTATCTTGCCCTGTGGAAGTCTTCCTTCATGTTGCTGGTTGTATTTCATTTTTATTAAACACAGACCCCATAGCCCAATGGATGTGTAGGCTGTCTCAACCAAATCTAAAACACTTTGACAACAAAACAGACCCATTTATTTACCTAGCCTAATATCTAAAATTGAAAACGTAGCTAAATCATATAGAGAGATCCCTCTCTGAAGTTGGAAGGGCTAGATCCCAGCTTCAAAAGTGGTTGGATAAAGTTACCTTTGTAGATTTCTTCTGTTTCATTCTCTAGGAAATTTACCAAGTGCTAACAGTAGCCACGGTGGCACTAGGTTCCACGTCAATGATCCATCTTCCCCTTTCTAGTTCTGACTCAGAGTTAGAACCCGCATCTGGTTCAGAGTTTTTCACCTCAACCACCAACGATTGCTTTGAGCGACAATCAACAGTGTTATGCCAGAGGCTCTTATGGAAGTCACACCACTTCTCGATATCTTTCTTTGTCTTTCTGATGTCCTTCTTTGCTTGCAGCCTAGACTAGTTATCCTGAGGTTGTTCCTCTTTGCTCTATGTTTTTTTATGTAGGTTGGGGATTTTCTTTTGATGTGCGGGGTTCTGAGGTCCAAATTGTCGTGTATTTTGTTTAAGTTTTTGCTCAATTTTGACGACATATCAATAGGCCATGCTCAAGGACGAGATGTCCAAAAACTCCATTTCGGCCTCGATGTATCTATGCAGACCACCACAATACTTGAGCACCAGATGTTGCTAATAATATTTGATACCCAGCTTGGTGTGCAAGGTATGAAAGATATTTGTGAACTCTGACACTGCTTGGTCTCTTTCCTACCGCAGTGTAGTTCATTTTGTATACAGGTCATCATAACTTCCGATATGGTAGTATTGTTCCTTGATAGCATCCCTGAAGGACTCACAGGTGACCACGACTGTAAATAATGAGGGTTCTTATGTTTCCTTTTTCTCACAGAAAGTCTCCCACCAATCTTTGACATGGGGAACGACTTTGAGGAGTGCAAATGTAATATTTTCTCTGTTCGAAAAGTTATGGACAAAAAAATACCCTTTTAGCAGATTCAACCATTTGTCTACAACATTTGGGTCTATATGACCTTCAAATATGGGAATATCAAATTTGATTTGTACCTTGAAGGGGGAAACGCCTTTGCTCGAGGAAGATGCGTCGCCTGTTGGTAGTCGTCGAAGGTTTTGTGCAAAACTATCCATCATTTCATTCCTCTGTTATGTGAGGGCTTCCTCAGGAAACATTTTGAAAGGATCTCTTGTCCTGTCGTATTTATTTTCTCCCACCATGAGAGGTCACTTGGGCATGTGAGAGCCTTTTTCCTCAAGATAAACAAGCTCGAGACCCAATTGTTTTGTACCCTGACCTCGTCGGGAACATGCAATAAGAACGACAAGGAGCAGACCGCTCTGATACCACTGATCCATATTTTATGAGTAGAACGAAATGAATACAGATTATTATTATTCTTAACACAGAAACACAAGAATAACATAGATACAATAACATAAATACATTAAAATTGGTTTCTATTCAATAAGAAAATGTGTTGAAATTGTAAAATGCAACGAAAAACAAGCTTGCTAGAATGGTGGCGGCTTATCTCTGAGAAGAGATGTGACGGTTGCGCTCATTCGCAAGAACATGGTTACAATGAGGCTCTCCAAGACTTTTTACAATAAACAGGAATTCCAAAACCCTAGACATCCAAAAACCTAACCCTAGGAGATGAAGCACTAAAATTCATGTGGGCCTCGTTGGGGTAAATTAGTACAACAACTTCTTGGGGTCATAAATTTTGCATACGATCTTCGTTTTAGGGGCACGATATCCCGTTGGAAAGGTCTATCCGAGGAATACACATGTTTTTGTCACACTCTAACCTAGTTTACAGTCTAACTATGGAGAGCCCTAAAAACGTTGTTTAGAGCCTCAAAACAACTCCAGAAGTCGGGGACCCGAAAACTAGAAAAAACAACCAAACTAGAAAATTGCCAAAACAAACTAGTTGGAATAGGTGGGAGGCCACAAACATCCATCTGGATCAATCGTCCCCCCTTAGAAAAAAATGGTCTCCATTACGTTGAGTTCCCACATCAGGTGAGGAGATTTCTGTTGAATTTGCCCCTGGGTGAGCCACTTGTCTTGGTGCAAGAGCTACCCTGCTTTGACAACTCGATAAACATGGATCCTTTGCTGGAAAGTACCCTTGAACTATGTGTCCAAAATCTGATCACTGGATGCTTGTTGCATGCAGCCATGGTTGAGCTCTGTGGGTGTCAACTGTTCTGCTATCTCTGAGGTGTCCAATAATGGTGGAAAATATGGTCGAAGGAGATCCACGTTGAACACTGGGTGCAAGCAAAGGAAGGGGGGAATGTTGAGCTCAAAAGAATTGCCACCCAGAACCTTGGTGATGGTCTAAGGTCCATAACGGAGTGGGCGAAGCTTCCGATGGGTCCATGTAAGGCGTTCTTTCTGCAAGAGCAACCACACTTTCTTTCCCACCTGACACTTATGTGTCTCCCGAAGTTGATTATGGTGTTTCTTGTACTTGGCATTGGACTTCTATAAAATATCTTGAAACTATTGGCGGATGTGTTTGATCCGCTTAATGAATCGAGAGGGTTTTTCATCTTCAGTTGGAGCAGGAGATGAGTCGGTCGGGGTGGACACAAGAGGTAGTGCAACATCCATGGGACCCAATGGTTGGAATCCCAACCATACCTGAAAGGGTTTGTGGTCGATTGAGCTATGTAGGGATCTGTTGTAGCTATGATAAACATAGAGAATACTTTCATCCCATGTGCGGGGGTGCTTGGAATTGTACATGCACAAGATATGCACGATCATCTGATTGATGACCTCATTTTGGCCATCTATCTAGGGGTGGAAGGAAGTGGATTTGGTGAGCTTGGTGTCTAGTAGTGACCAAAGGCTCGACCATAATGTGTTGAGGAACCAACTGTCTCGATTTGAGACAATGGTTTGTGGTATTCCAAAATGTACCCATACTCGTTCAAAAAAGAGCTTGGCAGTGGCCTCTGCTGTGATGCTCTTCTTGTAGGCGGCTAGGATCACCATCTTGGAAAAGTGACCAACAACCACAAAAAAACAGTCATTTCCTCTCTTGGTGGATGGAAGGCCCAACATGTAGTCCATTAATATGGAATCCCATGGCCTGTCAGGAGTAGGAAAAGGGGTGTACAAGCCCTATTTCTTAGTGGTCGGCTTGGAAATAGCGCAGGTAGTGCAGGATCAGATATCCTTACTGACATATTGTCGAAGTTTCAAGCAATAGAAATGTTTTTGTAGCACTGCCATTGTATTTTCTACCCCGAAGTGTCCTTCCACCCGACTGTAGTGGGATTCCCAAATCATCTTCGCTGGCTCGCTTGATGGAACACAGAGATAGCCCTGTCGACACAATATCCCATCCTGAAGATGGAAATTAGCCACAACTGAGTTTGTGCCCAACATTTGGTATGTGGTGGTGACGTCAAGGTTTGTCTCATAGAGGTTGGGCCATCCGGAGGTCTCATGGCCGCAAGAGTCTAGCACTGTGGTGAGTGCCTCGACTGGAGGTCAGTTGAGGAAATTAGTGACTTCGTTGGTACTACTTTTTTTATACTTGATGTTGAGGTGTAACTGCTGCAAGTATGTGGCCCACTTATGATGGCGATAATTCTGCAATTTACCTTGTGTCTGCATGAACTGCAGTGGCTTAATATCCGTGTGGATGACTGTCTCCTTCCCGAGAATGTAATATCTCTACTGGCGGCAAGCTTGCACAATGGAGTACATTTCTTTTTCGTAAGTAGGGTAATTATGGAAAACATCTGATAATGTCTCACTATGATAGGCCACGGGGTGGCTCTGCTGAGTAAGAACTATGCCCACAACATAGTCTGAAGAATTTGTTTAGATCTCAAAGGGCTGCTATAGGTCCGGTAATGAAAGTAGTAGGGTTGAGCACGAGTGTTGTTTTAAATCATCGAGTGAGGTTTAGGGTTTATGCAACTACTTCTGCTGGTAACCCTAGCTGCAGTGCTTTTGGAAGCTGCTCCTGCTAGTAACCCTAGCGGCAGTTCCTCAACGAGCTCAATATCTAGCGGCTATGTTTCCTTCCAGCGTTTTAGGCTGACTGAAGGGGAGTGGGCCCATAACCTGTTAGAATATAGAAGATGGTGTGCTCATTTTACCATTGACGATACCCTCGTCACCCAACCACAGGCCAAAGCCTCCCTCCGAGCACCTTAACCTTGACCTGAGAATTCCTTCGGAAGCAAACCCTAGGCTAGATAGCCAAACAAAGGCCAGCGCATCTCTCCCCAAGGATAGAGCAACACAAAAGACTGATTAGATAGTCCCAAACCCTAGCCAAGAGATATCCAAACCAAATACTGAAACTTGCTGCTACTGCAGCTGCACTTGCAACCCTCCTCCAAACCTATGCACCAATTGCAACTGCAGTGCGCACCAATTGGGAAAACTGCAGTCCTGAGATGTGACAAATGAGAACTGGCGCCCTGTATTTATACTGGTTCTGCCAGATTTGTTGGGGCCGACTTCTCCTTCTGGATAGTGTTTGTTCAGTATATTATTATTATTTATGGCCGACTTCTTCTCTTGGAGGCTAATAGCCTAATATAAATTTTCTTCTTGATCCGACAAGGCTTCTAGGGTTATTAGCCAACTCATTAGGGTTTCTCTTGCTTTCCGGAGTCTTCTATTCTCGTCAGGTTCACACATGGGGGTAAATACCTCCCGAAGCTACCATAATATTAACACCTGTGTGGTGAGTTGTCATTAGTAAAGGCATAATTAATGTGCATTGGGAAGGGACAAAGTTGGCGGGGATGGAGGAGAGCGAAAAATGCTTTGAAACTTTTGTGAAGCATATAGGGGCTTCCGCAGTGAAAGATATTAGATATTATTTTTGGGATTAACTGCGTAGTGTAAGTCATTAATCTATGACCCATATCCATGAGTATTAATCGCAACTGACCAATAATTCTCATGATTTAAATAGTCCACTTAGCACTCATTGCATCGGGTGATGCTCACAGGGGTGAAGAAATGGGATTGAAACCAACGAAATGAATCGCATAGCATCAATCATCACTTTCAGGGCTTGCACCCGGTAACCAGGACTTCCCAGGTGGTCACCCATCCCAAGACGCCTCTGGCTCAAGCGCGCTTAACTGTGGAGTTTTTCCCACAATCAAGCCCACTTAGCTTGCTACCCCATTTGCAAAACCTTAGCAAGTATTGTGCCTTATGAACTACCCAGTTAGAGCTCCCTTCACTCTTATTATTTAAGCATATAGGGGCTTCCGCAGTGCAAGATATTAGATATTGTTTTCGGGATTAACTGCGTAGTGTAAGTCATTAATCTATGACCCATATCCATCAGTATTAATTACAACTAACCAATAATTCTCATGATTTGAATAGTCCACTTAGCACTCATTGCATCGGGTGATGCTCACAGGGGTGAAGAAATGGGATTGAAACCAACGAAATGAATCGCATAGAATCAATCACCGCTTCCGGGACTTGCATTCGGTAACCAGGACTTCCCAGGTGGTCACCCATCCCAAGACGCCTTTGGCTCAAGCATGCTTAACTGTGGAGTTTTTCCCACAATCAAGCCCACTTAGCTTGCTACCCCATTTGCAAAACCTTAGCAAGTATTGTGCCTTATGAACTACCCAGTTAGAGCTCCCTTCACTCTTATGCTCCAAAATTGTTACATGTTTTTCCACTAATATCATCACCCCATGTGTAATGTAACTTGATATGCAATTGTGAATTGGAAATTCCTTGTTTCTCATGCATAATGTCATGTATGTTTCCTGCAAGCACATAATATCGGATTGCATTGTGTCATAGTCATTGAGTATATCATCCATATGTGCATGTAGGATGCGTGTGTTAAGTGAGAGAATTGATACATATGAGTTTGTTTGTATGGATTGGTAATCATACTGTAGATGCCACTTTGTGCTAGTCCTAAGGCGTTGCATCTCAATATCAACTTTGTGTTTGACTTTGAAGTTATCTTTTGTAAGAGCGCTTAGTAAATACAAGGAGTCTATACTTCTGACACGGGACAATGGTGTGTAGACAAGTCCATGTATTCGAATTCTAGTAGGGTCAAATGCAACACTATCAAGTGTTATCCCTTGCAATATGTGGACTATTCGTGCACATGCAAGTTTAATTGGAAATTTTTTTCGAATCTTCAGTTGACCTGTCTTTGCCGATGTCGATATTGGTTTTGATATTCGTAAGATAGGTGTCCAATCATGCGCAGTGTTTGAATTATATAGATAAGACAACTTGTTTGCTTGTCGGTGGCCTATATGCAGCTCATGGAACTTAATCCAAAGGACATCAACTTTTTATATTTTGGTATAAGCTTTGAGTATTCCATATGCACCATTTACCAAGCCATCCCGTGAATCATAGTTACAGGCATATATTTCAACTAGCATGTCTAATTTCAGGACAAGTTACAAAGGCAAAGTGGTTGTATCTTCATGACATGGTACATTTCCATGGTTGTGTTCTTCGAGGTCAATTGAATTGATGATGATATCATCGCCATGCATGAGCGATAACATGTACCTATTATGCATTGCAACATCCCTATTTGTGTAGAACATGTAAGGGAAGTTTGGGTTTGTTGGTGCAAGTTGTATGCACCTTGAATTGATATATGTTAAGTCATCATGTCTTTGGTTATTTGTCTGCATTCTATTCAGAATTGCAATAAATGTTTCATCTGTCTGGCGCATTGTAGTATATAATTCAAAGAATTTTATATTGTATTTCCAGAAGTCATGCGTCACTGTTTTCATATTGACCGTAGGTTGTTCAAATATCAAAGAATGTTGGATGGGTTGCGCCTGGTAAACATCCCCACAGAATATCATGTCATTGTTCCCAAAGTATTTGGTGTGCACATGTTTTATGTTTCTCAGTTGGTTTTCAATGGAATACAAGAAGCGACTTCCAATCAAAGATGTCTCATCTATGAAGACAAGTTGTAGTTCGTCATAAATCTTAGATAAGGTATCTAACATTTCCTTGCTGAGTGGAAGAAACTGTGACTTGTTAAAAGGCATAAAAAATGCAGAGTGGATTGTTGTTCCACTTGCATTATATGCATCTTTTCCCGTGTATGCAACTATTATCCCCGTTGGTTTCATAGGGTCAGAGGAATTGTTTGAATCATATATTCATATAAGCATTTGGAATAGTTATTTCGTTGTGAATGTCTTACATGTTCCTGCCCCGCCTGTAAGGAACAAGTGCACAAGAGTGTGTATGTTTAAGCATTTTTTAATTGTAATGTACTTTAGAAGTTCTTTCTGCTCTCGATTCAACAGATGCCTGGATCTGTAGTATTCATTACTTTCAATAAAGAAAGGATGTTTTGTGACTTGAAATCCAAGATTGATATGTTTTTTAATGTCGAATGCTCCAGGACGAGGAAAAACTGCTTGCAAGTCATAGGACTCACAGAGAGTTCTAGTTGTTTTATAGTTTGTGAATGTCTCATCAACATTGTCAGGTTTTTCTAGTTCATGAACTGTACTTTCTAAATCACTCCATGTTGGATTAACATTGTATGTAAATCTAGATTCATTGGTTTGTACTGTAGTCTCATAAGCAATATACACAACTTCCCATGTAGGGAAGTTACGTTTTAATGTGTTTTCATTTAGATCAAACAGAACGTACAACAATAGTTTTTCTCTACAATAGTTTTCATAGTCAGTGTGTTTGTTGTATTTGACAAAGCATATTACAAAGGGTTTTTTTCTTTTTGATATGGGTGCACCATTTTTTTTGTAATGTGACACGAACTCAGCTAAGCATATATGCTTAATAGGAGATGGACACTAGAGGTAATAATAAATAATAGAGCGTCATAGTACGTCCTATGAATTATCGGGATCTTGTTCTATTAAAGACGGTGGTTTAAGCACAAATGTGCATTTCTCAAGTGGAGATGTGTTTATGAAGACACATTTCCTTGAACTACAGTTGAGGGGCAGGGAAAGTGCAATGTGGACTACTTGTTGAGCAAACATTTTTTGAAGATTAAGTAATGTATTTTCAAGCATACGTATCATTTGCATTGCATCAATATGATGTATTTCATGTTCTTTGCCTATTCTTCTGAATTCACTTGTCATAGATTTGTCAACCTTTCTCATATACGAGGTGCAATATGATGCTGCAACATATGCATTGACGACATACTGTGCATCTGTATTTGTATTCCCCATAACTGGCATGTCCTTGGAGAAACTGTTGTTCCAAATATGGGAAAGTTTTCATTTAAGGAAAAATGTTGGTTGTTTAAGTGTAGATTGTATGGATTGGATGTACTCATCTTCTGTTAGATTTAGCTTTGCCAAGAAGTCTTCAAAGATCATTAACTCATCAAAGTCTCATTGTTCTAGAAATGCGAACAAGGATTTAGATTTCTCAATGAGAACATTGTCCTCTAAACTAATTGGCTCTATGATTCTTGTTGTTCTCATTAGCGATACAGGGAAGTTGTATCCGCAGTGTGAATTTTTTCATTTTTTGCAGCTTCTTGTATGATAATGTCTATGAACTTTTGCAAGTTCTGGATCCAAATGATCTATGTTACATGTTATGTATTTGTCCACAAACTTCTCAATCTGTGAGTTGCTGTCATTTCCATAGACTGAAGCACCCTCTATCCACAATAGTGCGTGGTCATGCTCACTCCCTCTATTTTGGAATTCAGTCAAAAAATAGTAGTCCGATATTTTTTTGAAGAACGTTTCATCATGCAATATCAATTGCCTCAAATAATTTATTATATGCCTATAGTAGTGAGTACATGTCATTGGGTCTTTTCTTATGAGGTAGTCAATGTCATCATTTTCCAATGTATCAGTTTGTTTTTTCCTTTTCCTGTTCCTATACAATGCAGACACTGTAGCCACCAACGGATCCCAACGATGCTCTGCATTTGTAAATGTGATGAAAAATGTTGGCGGTCCCAATAGTCGGATCATTGCAAAATTAGTTTTCTTGTTTTGTTGCAAATAGTCAGGAGAGATGCGAATGTTTTTGAAATCTATGTATCTAATATCAGATTCTAGGATTTTTTCTAGGTTTGCTTTGTACTTGATATCTTTAGCCAATAAATTTCTTCCTTGTAGCTGGCCTTTTCTTATTCGCACCTACATGCAAGAGAGCACTTGCTCAATTCTTATGCGCATTGTTTTGAAAAACAAATTTGTTATGTGAGAGGAGAAGTCACCGATTGAATGTAGTAGTTCCCATCGAACTATTTTTTTTTAGATGAATCATTCTGTAATGTCACTGGGATGTTGATATCCATAGAATAGTGTTGGGAAGTTCATTTCCTCAGCAAATTTGTCCTTGAATATTCCAAGTGGACGTTTCCCTTCAGCAGGTGCAATTTCGACAATCTTGTCTTGCAAGTCACAAATGCGCTGTGAGTCAGTGAATCCATGTATCAATGTTTCAGCAGGTCTTCCATTCTCCGATTCATCGCTTGTATCAAATTCACTAGTAGTTTCAAAATTTTGTGTAGAGCTGTCATCCCCTTCTTCAAGAACATTGTTCCAGTTATCATTTATAAAGATGTTATGTGCTTTGTATAGGGCCCTGGAACATAATTCTTTTAATGCTTTCATGAAAACATGCACACGCACTTTACCTGTCTTGTATGCATTCTTGTATTGCAAACCTCTTTTGAGAGCTACAACAATTGTCATTGTATCACTAATGAATTGTGGCAAGGCTTTTTGTACAACATCTAGTTGGACATGCACATTAATAATTGATCATGTTAAGCCCATTTGGGGTCGTTTATAGCCCCAAGGTATGATTTGTGCAAATGCAATTTGCAGAGACACAAGTCTCTCTTCAAGTTCTGTAAGTGTACTTACATTTGGTAGTGGTGTATTACATCTTATTTGGTCAGGAATTGCAAAGTGTGATCGTTTTCCATTTTCAAGTGATCGTTTGCATGGAAGACAAATATTGCTACTGAAACATGTTCTATCATTTAGTGTCAAGCCAAGGTATTCTGCTTGCAAGTCAAGCATGAAAGACTTAGTGTTTTTTACGAAATTCAATTGATCGCAAATCGTACATGCAATGGAAGGAGTGTCTTTAATTTGTTTCATATAGATATATTTTTCATATTTCTTCCCTAGATAAGCATGTGTAGAAAGTGTTTGCTGGTTTTCATTGTTAGCAGTGCATGGTGTTGGCTCTAGCCCATGATATGTGATTTTTTCCTCTCGGTCAGTACCATGACCATTGTGGGATATGTGGTTGCACCCGTTTCTCTCATGCATCTATTTTTTCAACATGTGGTAGGTTAACTTATGGTTGCCACTGGAAACAAGTTTCACTTGTTGACAAGCCATGTTCGAGGTGGAATTGACATTTCTTATGAGCATTTCATCCTCACCATCTCGATGGTGAAAATGGTGATGTTCTTTGTTATTGTACATGTGATGTTTTTGTTCAACAGAAAATGCGAAAATGTGATTTTGTTGTGCACGAACAATTTTTTTTAGGTTGTGATATGTGAGTTTCTGTCTAGAAGGAAGCGTACCAATGTATTTTTTTCTCTCACATATGACATTTTTCAAGTTGTGATAAGTTAGTCTATGTTTTTTGTTTAAGCTCTGTATGACCTCATGACAACTGGGATGAGTTTCATTCTAATTAAATAGCATGTGATGCTTATGCAGATTCGATGCGGTTTGGGTGGCATGGATAGTGGATCCTGAACTAATAGTATTTCTTATCAAAGGTTGATAATGGATATGTGGAGTATTTGTTTTCAACGACATGATGTCAATTGTTCAATCGTAGTTTGAATCAGTACAGTAGGAATAGACAGTACCATCCGACAGGGCCAACGAGACCTGGATATTTACTTTGAATATGATAGATAGCCATTTCAAACATAATCTGCCACCCTGTACATTTCCTTTCTCATATGGCATTGCCATGCTTACAAGGTATTGTTGCCAACTTCCAATTATCGACACACTTTCTAGCAGATATGGTAAAAGGTGTTGATGCAAGCAGTTAAAAGCCTGTTGAATGCCGCCTATAATTGCATTGTAAAAGGATTGTATAGTGTAAAGGTGCAATGAGTGCACATCGAACTCTGTTGCCACCAAATAAAAAAATGCATTGAACAAACTATCTCCACAACTAGATGAAATAGTTGTCGCTATGTGCAATCCATGGGAGTGTATAAGATGCATAATTCGTTTCCAATGCGATTGAGGGTATTTGCAAATGAGGGACAAGTAAATATGACGTCCTCCAAGATTGGATATGGATAATTTTCTATAGAGTAGTGGTTCATAATGACCACTGACAGGATTGGCATCATGGAACAAGATGCAATATGGATCTTTAGATGCAGTTTTGTTGAATAGTATATATCTTGTCTTTCTTGTCAATGACCATATTCCAGTTGATATATTCAGTCACTTGGATAACCACCGTATACAAAATGTATCTCCCCAAAGTCCCCTCTCATGTGTAGGTAGAGTTGCAGATGCAGACAACCACATCTTTGAAAAATACGTAGTGACATCATGTATTCCATGCAACTGGCAAAGAAATCTGATGCCAATTCGTATTGATATGACTCCAATGCCTCAATGTCACCATTTTATAAACATGCCAAGAAATGATCTATCAATCCATTGGGCAGGTCGGTCGAGGAATAATGAAAATGCAATAGAACTTGAAATGCATCGAAGAGGCAATCTCCCATAGTATATGAGAATGCATATAATCTAAAAAGCCCATTTCTATTCAATACTTGGTGGATGTTGTCATGTACAATGGAGTCTGTATCTATTTCATAGCACTCAACATCTATTACTTGCTTCATCTTTTAAGTTGTGATTTTCAAGATGTTTCTTAGCTATATTCAGATAATATGCAAATAGGAAAAAAAAGAAAAATGAAAACTGTAAGTTTGGAACTGCATACCAATTCCGCTATGTATCCTTCAACCTTCTTCCTGTCAAATTCAATGCCTCGTGGTCGCTATAGCATATGAAAAACAAACAAAGGTATAGTGAACAATGAACCAAACATAAGAGACAATGCACATGAAATAAAACTATAAATTTGCTCAGCCCAAAGACCGAGTATTTAAGGCATATTATTTTTTAACCTATTCCATGCATGCATCCTATAAGCGTTTCGATAGACATTGTACATAGTTTTATAGTCCTATTCACCATTTATTTTCATCTCCACTATTCACAAATCAACAACAAAACAGATCTGAAACGACTTATTGATTCCCTCCACTGAGAAAACCCATATAGATGGTTTGTCGGATCAACAAAAGCAGAAGAACTAGGCATTATAGACTTTTACCAAATGAACATGATCAACACACAACACAACTTCTTAAGGTTTAAATTATCTTACAAGACGAAGAAGATATTCTAAGGTGTTTCAATTATCTTACAACATGAAATCTAGTCTGATACATATCAATGAACTGGCCATTCAGATTACAAAGAACCATTTCTAGAAGATGAGATTCAAAATTGAAAACTGTGACAGAAGATGCTTTGCAAGACACAAAGGACAACATAAAACCAACAACTAAACATGGTTTCTAATCCAGAGAATAAAAGCATGCCCTATCACAACCTGGAAATAAAGGATGACAAGGTCCTGGTAGATGCTTGGTATGCAATGACAAATCTGAATTCGTTTTGTAAACCCCTTTGCATTGATATTTTCCAAAGATCTATGGTACGATGTCCAGGACATGGAAGTGGGCATATGTGATTGGAAGGGAACAACCTGAAAAAACTGCACCAAACATATGGTTTCCAGGAACAAAAAATATGATGAGAACATTCGATTTCCTTTTTTATATTTCACTATGGCTGCAACAGGTGTGGGTTCTATGTCCAACATTGACATTCAAAGGGGAACAAGATGTTTTGGAAGGGAACAGACTGGGAAAAATGCACTAAACATATGGTTTGCAAGACCAAAAAATATGAGGAGAAAATTCAATTTCCTTTTTTGTATGTCACTATGGCCGTGACAGAGTTGGGTTCTGTGTCGAACATTGACGTTCAAGAACAAGGACAAGACATCAACACACTACTGTTTCTCTACTTGTAGCAGTCACACACAAAGATGTTCTGCAAGAGGATTTTGACTCAGGCATTCCTAGTATTGAAAATTATTGCTTGCAAGCTCCATATAACAAATAGAAAACGAGGAATAGGAATGAAACCATGGCACTGAAACTTACCCATGAACGAGGAACGACAGAAGTGCATTTCCAATCGCGGAGGTAGAACCCCAACCGTGCAAACTGTAACAACAGGTCCAACTGCGGATGCAAGAGCCCAACCTTGCAAAGTTGAAGCAAATAAGAGAAAGAAGCAAACAACAAACTAGTGAACAAGCACCAAGAGTTCCAACTGCAATTGTAGGACCTCAACTTTGCAAAGTTGAATCAAACAACAATAAGCAACCTCCAGTGAACCAACAAACAACCATCAACCAGTGAACCAGTAATGCCGGTGAAGAACAATATTGCCCAAATTCACTGCAGACAAGACTGTATCCAAAAATCGAAGGAAACTGTATTGTAACATGCATGTTGAGTAAACATTTAAGGCCGTGAGGCCTGTTAGGTAAACACTTAAGGCTGTCAGAACCATCGAAGGGCCTCACACTGTGTAAAAATTTAAGAAAGAATGCAGTGTGGCAGGCCTGTTTACGTACGTAATAATGAAAATGCCTCTCTAAGTACGTAATAATAATAATAAAATAAATAATAACAATAACAATAGTTCGAACAATGCAGACTATGCAAAAAAAATTAGTCAAAGGACAAAGTAATATGAAGTCAACTAATAAAAAACTGACTCTCCATGCTCAAAACTTTGTATATCTAAACATTTAAATATAAATAGTACAAATTAAAAAGACCATAGATGATCAAAAACTTTGGATATGCTAACATATAAAACATTAGGAATAGCGAAACTGGCAATAAGACCTCAAATCTATTATCCAATGAGATCATGACATATAAGGTTTTTTTATTATATAAAAAATAATGTTTTTAGTTCTCTAGTTCGAACAATAGAGATTATGCAAAAATTTATAGTCAAACGACAAACTAATATGAAGTCAACGAATTATCGATCGCTATAGTACCTCTACTCATTCGACACAGACTAATAAAATAACATAACATGATAATGAAGAGAAATTTCAAAAAATAAAGCATTTTAGAAAAAAACATTATTTGATTTTGATAAACAATCAAATAAATATTCAAAGATATTTTATTTCTATTTTCATGTATCAAATCCTAGCTCCATATTATTATTATGATGGAAAATTTAAGCACACATTTTTTTTTTTACATTTTATAATAGTGGTTATATATTTGATGATAATTTTAATATTATTCATCATCCTTGGATTTGAACTTTTAACATTTTAGGAGGGAAACACTTGTTTTTAACCATTAAATTCACTCAAATTATATAACTAAATGAATTTAAAATAAAATAAAATAATATGTTTTATAAATAAATTTTACTATAAAAACATCTTAAATATAATCATTATAATGCTATAAAATTTAGAAAAAATAAATATGTATACCAATCTAAATATTTCTAAATTTTTTTAATAATTAATTAATTTAAATTTATAAAAAATAAACATCCATTTCTTCACCCCTGTGAGCATCACCCGATGCAATGAGTGTTAAGTGGACTATTCAAATCATGAGAATTATTGGTCAGTTGAGACTAATACTCATGAATATGGGTCATAGTTTAATGACTTACACTACGCAGTTAATCCCAAAAATAATATCTAATATCCAAAATCAAATAAATTATCCATTTATCTATAATTTTTATTTATTTATTAATATACATTTTATTTTCATAAAATTTAATTAAAAAATATTAACAATTATTCATGATTCCTCTACAATGAAGCTTCTTGAACATGTAACCAAAAAATACCATTAAATAGACATTTTTCCTTTTCAAAATGGTGATGTTAGAAAGATGTAAAGTCTAGGAATAATTAAAGTTTGAAAAATAAATTAAGAAAGGTTAAATCAAATTAAATCAAATTTAAATAAGATAATTAATTAAATAAGTAAACATATTTGTATATATGATTGGTTTATGCGTATAGAAAAGAAAAAAATGAAAAACTAAATGAATTTTTAATTCGTAATCTCATAAAACATTTTTTTTTTTTTTCGGATTATACAAAGTAAACATTTTATAAATTGATATTTTGATTTTTCAAAATAATATTTTTAAGAGCAAAGTTTGAAAAGGGATAAAAGTTAATTGATGATGATGATGATGATTAATGTCCATTAAGAATGAATTGGTCTACCATACCTTAAGAGGGTAAGTGATTACTTAGAATTTTGTTTCTGTGCTC
>ML811470.1:92749-108570 GCA_009831015.1 Picea engelmannii
ATTTACTATTTAAATCCTTTAAGAAAATGTCAACTTTACTTTTGTCAAAGCGCAAATTTCTTTGATTATCATAATTCTCTTCAATGGTGCTCCTATGCATGGAAAATTTTAGAGTTAGGGTTAAAGGTTTATGATCAGAGTCAAGCTCATGGTCATTTAAAAGTTCAAAAGTTACTATTTGGTTGGAAACAAGGATATTATATATCACATAATCTACAACACACATCCTTCTATGTTAGGGACCTTAAACTCCTCATGCTCCCAAGTTTCAGCTAGACATATAATATCAATATCAATCGTCATCATCTTTTATATATATATATATATATATATATATATATATATATATATATATATATATATATATTAAGAGAGGTATATATTGAAATATTTTATTTATGGTCAACATTGAAATAACTTTTTTATTACTAATATATTTTTTTAAACAACAGGTGTCAAGTCCATGTTGAAGATGATGATAATTTATTTAAAAAAAATTAATTAATTTTTAATTTAAAATAGATAATTAAAATATTAATCTTATTTTTTAATTTCTTATAAATAATAATATTTTCTTAAAATTAAAAATAAATAACTAACTCTGTCTTTTTCATTTATTATAAGCTATTAATATTTTTATTTTTAATAAAGCAACAGAGTTGAGCACCTCAAAAAACCTCGTGTAGAAGCTCCTCCAAGAGATTTAGAAGCACCAACAAGAACCCTCGTAACTGCATTTAATGTTGTGGCGGGATTTTCTTGAGCGGGAGTGGAGATTTTGATTTTTTTTTTGAAATGGAGGATAAGTAAGCTAGCTCAAAACACGAGAGGCCGCGTGATGACTTAGCTGACACGAACTGTACAAACTAACGCTAACGCCGTTTGTGGGATACGACTGGAGTATGTAGTGGATCGACGGTAGTCGGAGTAACCGATCGGCGGTGATCGACAAAGGTGCAAATCGTTTCCCTTTAGCCTACGCCTTTTCGTCACTGTAATTCTAAACGTCTGATCATTTGTCAAATACGTTTTCAATTAAAAAAATGTTTTATAGAACGTCAAGCCTCAAAATATGAGGAAGTCAACCTCCCTAAAGAACAACACAAACATTGGTATAATGGTGTAGTATCCCGTGAAGATATATGGGTGGTTTAATATAATTGACAATGTAATTGTTGGTGAAATCACAATTTTATAGTGTTTAAATAGTGTTTTTAAGTACATAAATGGATTCAGCGTCCTCAACAACCCTTAAACACCCAAATTATATAATCTCAACCACTAAAACTACAATTTTCTAAATTTCCAATCCAATTAAAAAAAAATAAAAAAACTAGTAAAAAAAATAACTTAGAAAATTTAGCATAAGTGTTTTAGTAGTTTGTTTTGAATGGAAACTTAAACAATATTTTGACTTCACTATTAGATTTTCTCTACGGTTGTAAAATGACATTTGACATCTTGTGTAAATGGTCAACATTACAATCATAATTTCAAACATAATAATATTAGCAATAATTTCTGAAGGTGGAAACAAAGAGGGAAAATAGTTATTGTGTAAAATGTAATATGTAATGACATTTGCCTTATCGTGTAACTTGTCAACATCACAACCATAATTTCAAACATAATAATACTAGCATACCCTTGAAGTAGGGGAAAGGGAACACCGAAGTGAATTGGGGTGGTTATGTTGTTTAAAGATCGCGAAAAAAAAATTAAATGAAAAATGGAAAATTCCTTACCTTAGAGAAGTGTTTTTTGTGAAACAACCATGCATATGTTGTTTTCCATAAGTTAGGTAGTTTGAATGATGGTTTTTGCTCTCTTATCATTTCCAATGCCACCACCCTAAAGGTATACATGTCATACCTCTATAGTGCCTCTATAATGTAAAACCTATCATAACTCAATTGCCAATTGATAATGAGGACAATAATTATTGGTTGTTATATACGAATGTGGGTTGACTCATCACCAATATTACCAATATTCAAGGGAAACCACACCACCTGAAATGACCCATTGGTGGTTTGTAAGTGGGAAAAATTCCACTCTTTCTAGAGGCCTCTAGGGTTTGGGTCGTTAATGTATGTTTAAGTCTAACTCCAAGACCAAAAGACAATTTCAACCTAGATAATGTTTGTGAGAAAGAAAGTGTCCCTATGGTCATCGCCATGGCTACCTTCAGTGGGATTATCTGCTTTCTAGTAGCATCTAGCCTTAGCCCCACATATGAAACAAGATGCTACCCTGATTCTAGTTTAAACTTTTTCCTAGGAGGTATTATTCATGTAAATTTATGTAACTAGTGCATTGTATATAACAATTATTAAAGTAATTTTGAGTATCATTGTCCTTCATTACTTTGAGAGACAAACCACCTTGACATCAAATGAATAATGAATGAGTGAAATACGTTTTGCCCATGAATTTGTTGGGTTGGGGTGTGTGGATCCCAACTATAATAAATAAAGTCATTGATTAGGTGGTGGTTGTTTATTTGAATTCTTTTATTCATCTTCATATGACTATTCACCATTTGTCTTGTAGCCAAACCAATCACGAGAGACAATGGTTTAGACAAAACTGCCCCTGCCCCAATTTCAACCTTTGAGCACTCACTATGTTAATACCATGCAAACTAATTGATCTATCAAAACCATCTCTACAATAATAGGTGATTCCTTTGTTCTAGTGCGATATTATAAGTAGTTTCTACAAGCAACACAAGATTTTGACTCTATGTAAATATTTAGAGACAGTCACAACACGATTATAATTTTTTTCTTTTTTCCCACTCAAAGATCATAACTAAGAAGTTGAAAAGGTTTGCAAAATATGAACAATCAAGTTAAATAGTACAAACAAAACAACATGGCTTAAAATTGGATCCATAAATCTCATGGAATACTTCCATTAAATGAGTAGATGATAAAATTAAGATAGAATGTTAAGATGTAGAAACCAAAGTTTCAATGTACTAACTAACTATGTCAAAGTTCCCTTGTGAGGCCAACTTATGAGAGGGACTATGATATTTAGGCCATGGAAATTTCAATAACAAGTTTATAATGTGCTTAGGATGCACAACTTTTCTTAAATGGTAGAACTATTTGTTTATTAAATTTTGATAATTTTCATTTTAAAAATTATTTTTCAAAATATTAAAAACAAAAAATTATATTGAACATGACACGATTTTGTGCTTTCCAACATACAAAATATAATGTAGAATATTTCCATTTTGTGCTTTGAAACATATAAAATATAATGCATAATATTTCCATCCCAATTGAATTGTGTGGATAAAAGAAAATAATGAATTATAATGATAAACTAGGGATTGTAACTTAAAATTATGAACATGACATGGTTATGTGCTTTGCAACAGATAAAATACAATACATAATATTACCATGGCAAGCACTAATTTTTGTAACGACAGGTCACGTGCACTAATTTAGTTAATAATTAGTATTATTTCAAAACAAAATATGACACTATTTGGTAAAGTGTAATGATTGTATGTGGCTGGGTTTTTTACATTTTTGTAAACAAAGATTTGATAAAGCTTGTGATTTTTTGTTCACTGCCATGTAGTGTGTGGAGGGTCATCCATGGACAGAGGACTCGTTGCCATGATAGTGACCGATACAAATACATGGAAACAACCATGGCAGGATGGGATGGAGGCCAGAGCATCATGGAACATGTTGAAACAAAAAAAAAAATTCCTAGGCAGATCCACATTTGAATCCTAGACTGATCAAAGCCCCTACACATCCCTTCAATTCCCTTCATGGATATAAGAAAACTAAAAAATGGATGCATTATTAGCACAGATCCAAGGGGATATGCTCTCCAATGATGCCCTACACCATCTAGGTGCTCTCCTGCAACACTCCCCCATGGGCAGAGACATATCCTCTATAAAGGAAAGGAAACATCAAAGTGAATTTGGGTGGTTGTTTTGTTTAAAGATCGTGAGATTTTGTTTTTGGGAGGATTGGAAGATGCCGCAACAAAAGGTTGCGTCCGAATCAAATTTCAGATACTTAATAGCTATTTGGTTGATCCCCAAATACACTTCCATTCCCGACTATAACTATATATTGGTCTTACAAACTTTTTAAGTTTGGATTCCACTCACAACATGCGAATTAAATATTTTGTTCAAGTACAGATCCTTATAGATGTTCTAGAATATTCTTTTGAATGAAACTGCAAGTCATTTTCCTTTGATTCGAAGTATTACTTCAAATGGATAAAAAAACCCTTTTTATGTAAATTTGATGTATTACCTTCAAATAAAGCCAATGAACTTTGTTTTATTTTTTCCAAGTAAAACGACATCCTTGGATGAAGCCTAACCACCGAGGATTGCAACTAATATCTTATCAAGATTTTTAAGAGATTGTTGATAAATGGCTTATTAAAAATTAAATAAAGGAAAAACAAGAAAATAATATAATATTGATTGAAATTTGAAAATGATGCTACCTCTCTCTAAAAATGGAATTTATATTTAAAAGTTAAAGCCTCTTGAGATATTTTGATTTTCACAAGTGGTTCCACTTGTAAAAGATTACATGTCATATAATGGCAAATAAACTCCATAGGTTTTGAAATGAAAAAGGTAAAAGAAATGGCATTTTCTTTTATCCATTTTCATTTTTCCAAATAGAATGGTGATCCTTACCCTTAAATGTTAAAGTGTGTATTGAAAATACAATTGATATCACATTTTAAGTGCTTATTTTTCGATACAATTGATATCACATCAAAACATTATTGATCATTAAACATAAAAGGTAATGCATCTAGATGACAGAGTATATAATCATAATCTTGAATATCACCTAAGGCATAATGCCAAGTAACACAACATTCTGAAGGGCATAACGCCAAGTATATAATCTGTGTTGGAATAAAGGGCATAATGGCCAATAACACAACACTCTAAAACCTTCATAAGTTAGGTTATCCGCTCCATGAAAAACATTTAATGTTAACAAAACCTAACACTCGAGAACCTTCACGAGAATCAGAGACATTGATCAACACGACCGCCTGTAAACCTTCATGGTGAATCGAAGCCATTGATCAACACCACTGCATGTGAGGAGTGACAACCCAGAGGGCGTTTCGGATTTAGTAATAATGACAGATAGAGAAACTTCAATACGAGCCTTTTACTTGGTCAAAAATGTTATTCTCCATCTAATATAAGTTAAATTAGCACAACTTTCATCTAATATAAGTTACATTAGCATAACTTTTAAATGG
The DNA here is from genome assembly GCA_009831015.1 of Picea engelmannii. Classification (NCBI taxonomy): domain Eukaryota; kingdom Viridiplantae; phylum Streptophyta; class Pinopsida; order Pinales; family Pinaceae; genus Picea; species Picea engelmannii. The sequence continues at coordinate 98,039 of ML811470.1, forward strand.
ACGAATGGAAATGCCTTAATATTTTGGAAATATTTTTATTTTAATAAAATATCTAAATATTATAATTTGAATTTTTTTTTTTCATCCTAATAACAATTTCTTATTGAACTAATCCTTCTGTAATCATAAAAAATTATTTTATAATCATATAAAAAGTTATATATGTTAAAACAATTTCTTATTAAACTAATCCTTTTTGTAATCGTAAAAACACTCTTTTATAATCATATAAAAAGTTATATATGTTAAATATTTTTTTGAAATTTATAATCATATAAACAATTGTATATAAATAATCTCAATCTGAAAATTATATTTATATTTTTAAATTTTAAAAATTCAACTAAAAAAATTCATCAAATTTAAACTCTATTTCTTATAAAAATAATAAAAATATTTAAATATATAAAATTATATATTTTATTATAATTATAATTAAAATTAAAATTTTAAAATTTAATATATAAATTTCTAAAAATTAAATAATAATAATAATAATAATAATTTATTTTTAAAGTTACAAGAATAAAAAAATAATTTTATTAATTAATAATATTAATTCATTATGAATTATATAAACACATTAAAAATATAATTTTATTATTTAGATAACAAGTTAAGAAATAGTTTTGAAATAACTTACATCACTATTACAACAATTCACAATTGATTTATTTTTTTTAATTTTTTTATTTTAAACAAAATAAAATTTCTCAATCTCAATTTATGTTAAGTCATCTAAAATCTAAAAATTCATTGAATATAGGAAACACTATACAAATACTCTCCATATGATCTTGATTAATTACATACATTTATGTGGCTAGTTATAATTAAAGGAAATTTTGATATGTATAATGTTATAGGTAAAATTACAACCAATCTTTATAGTTTCCCAAGGATCGTACCGAGGCTATGATTTGGGCTATGCAAATTATTCGATGGAGAACCAAAAATTCAATGTATGGTGTTCTGAGAAGATTTTTTACTGCTTTTGATTATATATATATATATATATATATATGATCATCATCATCATTATTTTTTGTTGTTTAAATTGAATTTTTCAATAAAAAACTTTGAGAGCACTCAAATTATATAGATTCAATCACTCAAATATGGAGTTTCAACAATTTTTGACCTAATTTTAATAAAAATTGATAGAAAATATACTCCTAAAAACTCCAAAAAATAGAATGTTTGTACTAAGCTTTTAATTTATACTAAATTATCTTTAATGATTATATTATTACTCTATATCAATATTACTACCAACATTATCACTAAATAAAAATTTCTTAAACCTAAAATACATATTATCACTAAATAAAAATTTCTTAAATCTAAAATACATAAAATATATAAAATATATATATATATATCAGAATTATGGACGTAGTTATTATTGTATAGGCTCTCGTTTTTAATCACCCTAGTTTCTATTCTTTATGCAACCAAACAAAACAAAAAAAAAAACATTGTTACAATAACTCTTACTCTTTATAAAACATACTTTCAAATTTAAGCCACCGCCTAGGCATCAATAAATGACTTGCCACCAGTCCAGAAAATGCCCAAAACTTCACGTGGGATGAACCATCTAGCGCATCAAATAATTAAAACCACGAAACATGAATCTTCACAAAGCTATGCCCGTAGATCGTTAAGAGGAAGATCGACGGTTGAGAACCATTTCATGTCGGCTTCATTTCATTTATTCACAAGTTAACAGAAGGTACGCTTGATTTGACGAATGGATTTTGAATGAACCCATCAAATTACCTGTTTGCATGTTCCTTGGTCTGCATGCTTCTTAGTGTATACGGAGTTTTACAGAGAGACAAAGACAGTTTTAGAAAACTTGTCAAACAGTTGACATGTTTTCTACAAAACATGTCCCTAAAATACGACTTTGGCATAAATATAATATGTTTATGTAAAAATAGACTATGTGTGTGAAATGATCGATCTAAACTTGGTTATAAATGTTAGATTTCAAGTAATGTAAGATTCTTCTTAAAATTAAAATTTCTTACTATTCAAGTGGAATATTTCATGGATTCACATGGCTATATTGGTAAAGGAATGGGTGGATTATTAACCTTTTTTATTCTCAAAAGAATGTCAACATCTTGTAAAGCATTATGGAGTTCACCAACTTTGAATGGAGCACTAAACTAGACATAATTGTAGGCATTACGGTCTTTTTTTTGGAATTTTCAGTAGGATCGATATAAACTAAATTCGAGGAAGACGGCTAAATGTTCTGTGATTTTGGCCTTTTTTGGTTTTCCATGACTAGAATTTGGCAATAAAATCTTTTTTGGAATTGAAATTTTGGATTCTCAAAATCATTGCTTTTACTACATAAATGGATTCAACATCTTGAATACCCCTATTGCATCATGATTTTGCAATGTTAGCAATTGATATATGCAATTTCATCAATCCAAAATGATTCATGCTAGACTTTAGGCAAAAAATGTGAGTTTCCCTTCCCATTATTTTGAGAGGTTGGAAAAGTGCAAACTCGTCTCGAAATAGGAGATCTCAATCATTAGAAGATGTCATGGATATCATAGTTATATGCTCTAAAGTGTTCAAATAGCATGGGAACACATCCGACTATAATATAATTAAATTTCGATGGATCTCTAAGTAAGGTTGCTCAAAGGACCAAAGGTATTATTCAAATGCCATGAAGAACTTGAGCACATATTGGGGATGGAATTGCAGTTAAAAAAAAACTACAAGTCTTTGGCCTACTTGAGCATGAGGAGGATAGGAAGATTGATTCTAGAGCCATCAATATTTGAGGAGGATTGATCTTGGTGCACCTATAAAGCTTAGATGGGGTGTTTGGGTTGTGATATCCATTGTCAAATATCTACATCAAAACAAGGCTAGAAGAGCATTGGTTATGGAATTTTTCATATCTCAAGGATGGTGTTTAATAAAACTTGGTAACAAACTCCATTTCAGGTTGGTGTGATAGTTTGCAAGTAGTTGAATTCATTGTGATAATCCTCAAGAGCTTAATCATGTTTACAACCAAGAGGATATTAGTTGGCCAAATCATTCAGAAGTCTATGACCATATTATAATATCCAAATCATACACACATTTAAAAGAAAAGAAAATTAAATGAATCTATACAAAAACACAAATACAAAAGTAAAATAAGCCATTGTCACTCCAAGTGTGTGAGGGTACCGCGGTGATCCAGAATGGATTATTGTATAATTTTTCATCTATCTTGGTACTTTCTTCATGGAAAAATTGGAGGACATGAATTGCAAGGCCCATTTTAGTGGTAAGTCCCAACCTAGAGATTTGGGGTTTGGAACCTTCTAGAGTCATTTTGAGGCATCAAATGGAACATTTTGGGGTCAAACCTTTGTGAGAATAACTATATCCCCTTGACATTGTTCTATACAGAAATAGATTTCCAATGGTGCAAACATCACCTCAATCGAAGTTCCTATGTGAAAGTTATGCCTCCCACAAGTCAACCTACCTTGTTGACCACCATGGTCCGAAGTGGATGCCACGTCATCCCCCATTACTCACATGTGGGGCTAGTCATGTGTGGAATTTCAAGAAGATTCTAGAAGGTTCAAAACCCTAACACTAATTGAGAGTTGAGGCATGCAAAAACCCTAACCCTATATGATTATCATACTATGTTAAATATTGGGCCACTAAGAGGAGAGGGGTTCCATTCTTTTAACATTATACTTGTTCCATAGTTGAGTAGAGCATCGACACATGGGATTTTGAGAGCATAACATAGGAGGAATAAGATTTTGTAGTAGCCATTCATGCCATAGTGTCATAGGAAACTCCATAGTGAGTGCCCCTTTCTTTGTATCTGAATTTTCATAATTGAAGAAAAGAGAGTAGAGCATAGGCCTCACCTTCTAGCTATGTTTTCTCCTGTATCGAATTTCCCCCGATACATATTGTGTTCATTTGTGTGGATGGTTTGTTCATTTTCTTGTTCTTTCATTTTCATATTCAGTTAATTTCACAAATTCCAACATTAAGCTAGTAGCAATAAATCTGGGATCTGAGGAAATAAAATGAATAATAAAATATTTCAGAATATTGCAAGATCTATTGTGACAAAATGTTCTAGTGGAATATCCATGACAATTTACATAACACATGGGTTGATTTCTTCTCCATCGTAGTGAATTATAATTATCCCTCCCATGTGAATTAACATGCCAATTGTCCCTCATGCAATACCACTTTATAATTATGGATTAATGCTTAGGGGATGGAGTAGTATGCATCCCCACCTTTTGTTCTTAGAGTGCCAAAGTCCAGGAGAATGGTATTGTTGTCTAGGTGGTCTACCTTATTATTGAGCTTCCTAAGGATGTGGAAGGAATCAACACTTTCAAGCCTAGAAACTTCTTTTCTTATTCTCTTGATAGTTTTTATAAGCATGTCATCACTCATAGATGAGTCTCTTAACATAAAATTGATGATTAATGTTGAGTCCCATATTACAATAAGTCTTTTGATATGGTTTTCATTGATAATCCTCAACCCGTAGAATAAATCTAATGCCTTTTTCTTGATTCTTTGAAGCTCTATCTAGTCCCCATTCAAAGTTGTTTTTCTTGATTTCCTCCAAGATCAAGGATGATCGCCCCTACACCTACCACCCCTCAGTTCCCTTTTGAAGCACCATAAAAGTATAATATGAACTTCCCTTGGGATTTTTTCCATCTCAGGAACTCCTCTTGCCCCATGCAAACTTGCTACTTTACACCAAGAACAGGGGTAGGAGTGTATGTCTTTGTTGATGGAATGGGCCTGAATAACATGCCCCCAAGCCAATCACAATATTCATGTTCTAGGAGCCTAATATTGTGGCCTTTCATCCCTTTAACTTGAATTACTTCATATAACAAACTACACACCTTATTGGTATAAATTTAGGTTGTTGTATGGAATTGTTGGAAGATATCCTTATTTACTACAATCCAAATCTCCCAGTAGATGAATTTTGACCTTGATAGTGATAATCTTTTGAAAACAAGCTTGTGCAAGAAATTCCTAAATATTTTTTATGCCAAACTATGAAAATTTATTTCCAAGATTCCAGAAGAGTGACCTTGTGAATAATTTCTTCAAAAACATGACACCAAACCTGCAAGGAGTATGGAAAATCAAAGAACACATGTTTTTTATATTCAATTGCTTTGTTGCACAAGGCGCATCTTAGTGGACCAAATATTCCTCATTTTGAAGGTTCTCTATTGTTAATAGTTTTCCATAGACCACGATCCAACATAAAATATTGATTTTTGGTAAGGAGTCTCCCCTCCAAATATGTTACCAAATGTGTGATCTAGGTGGAAATAACAAGTCTAAAAGCATACTATTGTACCTAGACTTTACTAAGAATGCAATAACTTTGCAAGTCCATCCTTTATCATCATAAGTGTTTATGTCCACATGTGCACAACCCATGAAATTCATGAAAAGGAGATAAAGTATTGGAGAGAGGAGTGGATGGGGTGAAAGGTGATTCCAACCAAGCCACAAATTTCCAAGAGAATCCCATCCAGAGATATAAAATAGAGTTGTGAGCCCATTCTCCATGAGCCACTCTTTTAAAACAATCAACTCTTGTTTTGATTCCAAAGGAGTATTCCCTAATATACCATTAGTATAGATATTTATCAATTTTCCATTCCTAGGAATCCATGTTAGCTTAGATTGGATTAATGGGGCCACTACCTTGCAAAGTTTCCATATCTATGATCCTTTTATGTATTCTAGAGGAGTATCCAAACACCATTTTCTGTTAATGTGAAAGTATCTCTTTGTTAATATAATTTCCACCATACTTATTGTCTTGAGACTAACTGCCAAAGAATATTTCCTCCCATTTCTATATTCATCATAAAGGGATATTTAATACCAAGGACCCATTATCTTTTAGAGATCTAATTGTGGTCTAGTTGATTAAATGGAACTTCTTGGAGAATTTTTGCCCCCTTTTCCACACTAATTTTTGAACTTATTTTCCCACCTATGGCATGATGCTCATAAGAGATAGCATTGTTGAGCATTGAAATATTCAAAGCACTGAGAAAAAAGACTTGATGATGATGACTCTTCTTGTTGGGTTTAGCCATTGTGAACCCCATTATTGCATCTTTCTTTTCAATTTACCTATGACTCCTTTCCAATAAATTGAGGTTGGGTTACCTAATGATATCATTATCCCCACATATATGAATGATATCCGTGTGGTCCAACAGGGAAAGCCCAATATTCTTGAAATGGGTTGAAGCTATAGAGCCTTGATGTTCCAACCATATATTTAACTTTTCCCATTATTTACTTGCCCTCCAGAAGCAATAAGGAAACAATCCAAAATCAATTTAAATTAGTTTGCAATGATAGTCAAGGTGCCTCCTAGCAGTAATGTATCATCTACAAATTGGGAGTGACTGATTCCTCTTACTCCTCTTGTGAAGCTAACCCCTTCTACCTATCCAAATATTGTTTCAGATTATAATTTTGTGCTCAAAGATTTAACCATGATGATGTACAACAAAAGGGAGAGAGGAAATCCTTGCCACAACCATCACTTTTTCTTGAAAAAGGGGGTCTCTCTTCCATTTTCCAAGGGGGGAATCTGTGCATGCCTTTACCCATCTAACAAAGGACCCTTCAAAACCAAATTTACAAAGAACATCATACATAAAATAATGAAAGACCCTGTCAAAAGAATTTTCCATAACCATTTTAATAATTATGTATTTTTCCTTATTGGATCTACTAGAAAGGATTTCCTCTTGAACTTGAATAATATTATCCATAATTTGTCATTTTTGCACAAACCCACCTTGATTCTTCGAAATAATGTTCTGAAGGACCAGATTGAGTTTGTTGGCGATGATTTTTTCTAGGATTTTGTATGTAGAGTTACACAAAGAAATAGGCCAGAATATAGGAAACAAAGACGGATTTATTCCTTTGGGGGATGAGGGATAAGAAGGAATAATTGGTTATTTTTCCAACTTTCTTTTTCTTTTGAGAGTAGATTAGAATTCACCTCACTAGACTTTAACTAGAGGTTCCTAGATTTGATCCTCCATTCCTCTTCCTTATTTAGATTAGATTTATGAATTTTGTTGTATGGTTCTCTTTCCTCCACCAAATTTTGATTCGAGACCTCTCCTATCTCCATTTCACATTCGAGAGCTCTAAGTTGTTCTCTAAGATTCAACCATTTTTAAGTTGGGAGAATATAAGAGATTTTGACCCAATCCTTGAGTGTAGATTTTAACCTTGTACAATTTTTCAATAAAATAACAGAAAATATGCAATGGAAAATACACACATTACATAGAGATTTTTCCTTGGAAACCCAAACCGGGAAAACCAACATCTTCTATATTCATCTCATTATACATTTTTACTATACAATATACATATAGGATCTCGTAGAATCCAAAACCCTAATCAAATAACCCAGATTAGTCAACAACCATAATTCCTTAACCAGAAATAGAAAACCATTGGCGAAAACCATGTGCCGAAAAACCGCCCAAAAACAGATGCAAAAAACCGACATTTTTTTTTTCGAGGGCATTGCCCTCGAACCCCCGTGCAGGGGGGATCCACCCCCCTCTTACCCCCCTGCATGCACATAACACATGCAGACATTAAGAGCATGCTTAATAGATTAGATTTCTAACTCCCAAATAAAAGAAGGAGAACCAAAGGCTATTTGATTCCATGCAGCTAAGATGACATAAAAAACACCAAGAATTTGTGTATATAAGGGGAAAAAGAAGAAAGGTATGTGGCGAAGCTTTTGGGATTGCCCAAATGTGAGGACGATTGGATTGTGATCTAAAACACTAGAGGGAAATATCTTGAAGGAAATGGGTTGATCCCTCAATAAAAAATCAATATGGATAAGGAAGTGGTCTAGTCTTTCTGCAATGTGTCATGGACCAATTCTCATTTTATTCAAAGTATTGTTCCCTTTTGCAGGCTTGAAATATATCAAATCCCAATATGCAATATGGTCTTCCATATTTTCTCACATTGGGTCTCACACAATACTACCTCTTCATTTTTATTTGTTTGATAAGGCTATATTGAAATATCTGAACACTATGCTATTTATAGTGTTTCAAAATATTTATTTGCCTACGAGGATGCCCAAAAGTTTACCTTTTCCATATAATGTATTGTCATATCAATGTTAAAAAGATGTGTTTGACATACCTGATGCTTGATGTGTGATACGAGTCAGGATCCAATGTTAAGTACATTGTGATAATTCTAATATAAATTTGGAGGGGTCCCATAGGGTACATACTCTTCCCGATTCTCCTCTAGCATTGATCACCACTGCAATGCACATTTTCCACTGCTTCCTACCAATTGCCAAAAATGCATCCTCATCAATATTAGTCTCTTGGATGAGGAACATTGATGGTGTTAAGTACCATAGACTCGAATACACACACCACAATAGATCTAGAGAGCATTATAGAAAAAAATCCACTTTATTATATCAAACCCTTAGGGTAGGTCAATACTATTATGGAAGGGATCCTCTCCTTTTCACTTGCCTCTTTGAGGGGGAAACCTCCTAATGAGATACACACTCCAAATACAAAATTTATCTTATTGTTCCCATTACATTGCTTGAACCCCTTTACATAGTGCTACCAACCAACTAACAACATTCTAGACGAGGAACCTTCTAGTAAGACCTCTTACATTTATTATGGTCGCACTAATATATATAACTACAACAATAAGCCTTATATAATAATATAGTGGAGATAGTACACCTTACATTTAATGGCCTCCACTATTATCACTATGGGCCCTTCGTGCCCCCCCTCCCCATTACCACTCTAGCTACACTACATTACATCCCCCTTATGAAATCATTGTCCTCAACACTTATTAGGAATGTGTACAACCATAGACCAGGGTCCCATGGATAAATGTGTACCATAATGTTGAAGTAGGATAGATAAATAGGGTCCCATGTATTAATGTGAGCCACCATGATGAAGTAGTCCAATCACCACTGTAGACCTGGCTCCCATGTCCAAGTGCTCATATGAACTTCATGCTGAAGATATCAGATCTCAGTAGGAAATTGATCCAAAGGTCGACACTGGTAATGTGGATCCAAATATGCAAATCCATCCACATAGTTGGAAAGGGTCAAAGCTCAATCCGAAAGGAACAATACCACTATAGAATATGCAAGCTAGACACTGACAGTCATAATTGGCTCCTAATTTTTACATTGATGTTCTCAACATAAGGTGGAGTAGAGTCATCATATAAAATACAAAAGTGGTTTTCATCCCATAAATCAACTATCCATATACCAATAATCACATTCATATTCATAACCATACCAAGCATATATTTATTGAGTGTATTCATCGTTGATGGCTTGCATAATATACCACTCTTGTTGCGCCATGTAAAATATTTTCTTGATGTTTGCCTGGGAGTCTTCCAACTGTCGATGAAGTTCCCTGAGGAGTTGAAAGTGAGTAGCCATTGGAAAAAACACATATAATATACCAAAATACAAATATTAAAGTTCGTTATTCAATGGCGCTAATCTAGTAGCAATCTGAGCAACCTATCAAAAGTTATGAGCTATGTAGTCACGTCGCGGTCACGAAAAATCCAAAAGATGACTGACTTTAAATCAATGATATCTTCTCTTACAAAGCTTTGATTCAAACAATTTGTTTTTTTGAAATTGGGTGAAATTGTGAGAGGAACTCATATTTGTAACTTCTTTGGTCAAATTCAACCACAACTTCTACATAAATAAAAAAAATCACGCGGTCATCTGCGGAAAACCTTGAAAATTAGCATATTTTAAATTGATGATAACTTCACTTCCTAGACTTCGATTCAGAGAATTTTTAATTTTTTTTTTTTTCCTATAGGAACTCATATAAACAACCTGTTTCTGCAAAATTTCCACCAAAAACTATAGGAATTGTCCATAGTGTTACATCCTTCTTTTTCTTCTTAAAAAAATCTACAAAAAACAAAAAACAAATGCTCCTTTTGTGGCTGAAGAAAGTTCTCTAATACCAATTGTCAAGTGACACATATTTGAATACACACACCACAATAGATCTAGAGAGAAGTATAGAAAAATCTCACTTTATTATATCAAACCCTTATGGTAGGGAAACACCATACAATGGATCCTATTATGGAATCGATCCTCTCTTGTTCCCCTGATTCTGCAAGGGGGTAACCTCCTAATCAGGTACACACTACAAATACAAAAATTCTCTTCTTGTTCCCAATACATTGCTTGAACCCCTTTATATAGTGCTACCAACCACCTAAGAACATTCTAGAGGAGAAACCTTCTAGAAGTAGAGCCTTCTAGTAAGTCTTCTTACATTTATTATGTTCACACTAATATATCTAAATACCATAGTGAGTCTTATTTAATAATATAGTGGACCTAGTTCAAACATTGAATG
>ML811471.1:0-25818 GCA_009831015.1 Picea engelmannii
GACAAAATCAAGAAGGAATATTTAAATGATAAAGTATTGGAGAACTTTCTATTTATGGAAAGTGGTTAACCATAAAATAAGGAAAATAGGTTAAGTGACCTAGAAATGGGTTAAGTGACCTAGAGGATGAAAGTATAAATAAGATAGCAATTGTCTCTTATAGATCATCCTTTTTGTGGATCAATGGAGAGCTTCTTGTGAGAATATCTTTTGGAGTATTGATGGAGAGCCTCTTGTGAGAGCTTCTTGAGCATTTTCGGTGTGGAATTATTGAGCATATTGAATATATATAGGTGACTGAGGTAACCAAGGATATATAAGCTAAATTTTAGAAGGAATGTGAATAAAAGAGGGACAGAATTGAAGGAATGATAAATACTTTTCATGATGCTTTCTAAGGTATGTTATTTGTAGGTCATCTCACCATTTTCATAATAAATTTTTTTCTATAATGATTCAGACCGTGAGATTGATATTCCATTGAGGAAACATATCCAAGTATCTGTGGTAAACAGTTCATCTTGTGGTTCGTTGTATTTTAGAGATACACTTCGTGGAAAATAGGGTTTGTGGCTAGTCCTGAAACTAGTCTAAAACAGGTGTTTCGAGTAAAAATGTCATAACTTCTTCATAACAGATCCAAATTTAGTGAGACCAATTGTTTTGGTTATATTAAAGTCTTTAATATGTTGTGTAATAGTTTCATATCTATTCAACAAATATTTCATGTGGGGCACGCTCTACAAGGTTCCTTTCTAGAATAAGCCAGAATTCAGCAAGGTATGCCATTTTTACTATAACTCCTTTTCTGAGAGATTCCAAGTAGTGACACCTGGAGGAAATTCATAAAACACACTGAATAACGTTGTGTATCAGTTTCAGATCTTTATTCATTATAGGTACAAAGTCATGATTATTTCAAGTTAGGGTTGTTGACTAATCCAAAACTAGTCATAGTTGAGACAAGCAGTTGATGAGTTGGCACATACATGAGGCGTATAGTTGATGATGTTTGTACATATTGATGAGTCATTTTTTATGAGTAGTTGACACATGTTTGGTATATACTTGGTACATGGTTGGATGCACTTGTTTATGGTACAGGTTGATTACAGGTTGTTTGGCACAGGTTGGTGCATAGTTGATGCACTTGTTTATGGTACAGATTGATATTTATTGAGGATTGTTGCCTCATCTCATTTGGTGTTGAGAATGTAAGCTGAGTCTTGCATATAGAGCTGGTGTTATTGTAGAGTTTTACTCTATTCAGTTGTTGCTGAAAAACCCCTGGATTGAAGTCCATAATAAAAAGAAAAATTGTGCATACATCTTGTGTTGTTTGTGTTCCTTGTGGAGATTATTTGTTGATGATATATTGCTGATATATGTTGCTGATATGTATTCACGTCTAACGGACTATAAATGACAACAATGAGTAATGAGTAAATGTTGAATGTCAACTAAGGATTTTTGTGTAAGAGGGAAGTTTTGGGAAAAATATCCCCACACTTATTCACCCCCCCCCTCTAAGTGTGGTAGGTGTGTCCAACAATGTCCACATTTCAAGATGCGTGGATGCTTTGCATCATACTTCCTTTTTTTTAAGAAATTTGAACTTCCAAGTTCAGAGGTATTGCACTCTAGTTTCCTCAACTTTATCCACCTATCGAACCATGACTCACCTATTCATGCACTCCAACTTCCACATTCAATTTTCCACTCTCTTAATAGATTGTTCATAGCCATGAGTAAATATTGAAATATCCCCACCTTCTTGGGATAATATGTCAAGTACCTGAAGTGCCAACACATTTTCCATTGTAATATTCATCTCCAAAACCATGTTCACCTCAGCAACCAAACTCCTTTGTGTGAAGTCAAATATCACCATACCTAAGAAAAGATTCACCTTTGTTTTTAAGAGTGTGTGAGTATTATTGGTGCCCCAATCACTCGAAGTCGTTGATATCCCAATCTATTGGATCAAATCCTAACTTATCAACTAGACCGAATCAGGTATCACATACCACAAAACAAATTATGCATTGAGTGGGTCGGTGGCCTGATCTCCAATGTTGTCGGTGGTTTATGTCATCGAGCATTATGACCACAGGTCAAACTTCGATGCAAAGAATCACCAAAAGGTTTGGCGCCTGGTGTGGAATTAAGGGATTGTATTCTTCTATGTACAAAGAATTAACATAACAGGTTTCCATTTAACAGATTTTGGCATGAGAGTGGTTGCATTTGATCTAGTTCCACTTTCCTTTCTTTACATTTCTCTCACGACTCGAGGGTTCCAGTGATTGGATAATTCGATGATGTATTGAGGTTCTGGTTACTAAAGATCACAGAGGTGGTTTCAACAATCTACGATTAAAGGCACCAAACCCATTTGGTAACCAATCCGTGTATGGTGAAAGGTCGACAGTGGCTAGATTGATTCTTGTTACAAGTAGCTGGAGACATGATAATATAATATCCTTATATATCTACCTAGGGTTCAATGCTTCAACAACGCACCAACAAAAACCTAACTACAGGCCCTTTCGGCAACACCTGTGAAGCAGATGAAGTCTCACCCTAGGTAGAGGCAGGGGGGGTTGTAGGACTTAGATGTCTACAACCTAACTGGGACACAGATATGTGATTACAACACATTAACATAGCACTTAGTAGTTATTGTTCATTAGTATTTAGCCTTTGTTCACAATGCATATAAACCCTAATTACAGAGCAGCGTGGTATCCACCCAGATCTAATATATTCAAGCACTAAACACATCAAAATAGGTCAGATATAGTATTCATTCATATTACTCAGTACTAAGCTATCATATCATATTCATCTAAGCATATACTATTACACTAAGCATAAATCTCATGAATAATGTAGAAACCATAAAGCACAAAGCACCCATAACATAGGATATACGTGGTTCACCCCCAGCCCGGGGCTACGTCCACCAACTCTTCTTCTCTTTATTGTGTTATGTCAATCATCTACATGCACAGAGCCACAAGGTCCTACTCCGCATAGGACAGGAGATCTGTGCACACCTCGCCAAATCCTCCTTCACTGAGCTAGGTTACAACACAAAGCCCTCTTACAACCTACACAAGATTCTTACATCTACTTGCACTTAGCCCTGCAAGTGTTCAACACAGCATGCACAAATAATTTACAACTATCACTTGCACTTAGCACAACACCACTTGTTTCATCTAGGTTTAGTCACTACTTCTTACATCGCCTAGACATCTATTTATACATTACAAAAGGGCCTAAACATGGGTAAACCCATGGGCCTACATCCCCATACTCGTTACATAAGCCCAAAACCCAAAAATCCCTAACAAGGGGCTGAGATCCTGTGATCTCTGTTTCGACTTGTGGTCTGCCTTCGACAACCTGTCAAAGTCCCAAAAAGGGGTCAAAAGTGACCAAGGATATTCAAAACTTGGTCAAGAGCCAACAGGCCCCCAAACCTCACTTGTGACTCATCCCGAGTCACTCTAATCTGGGTAGCTCTGCCTCAATATACTTGATCTTGGCTCAAGCTGCTTCATCAGGCCCTCCTGCTCGACGAATTCCTGAATAACTGCCTTGTTCACATGTCCTTCCAAGCGTTGTTCGACTGTAGTGACTACTTTTTCTAGCTCTGCTCCTCATCCTTCAATCTCCTCAAATAGTTGGCAAGCTTCATCCTGGACTGGTTAGAGCCTCTAAGTCACTTCCATGACTTTTCTCTGTATGGTGTGGACCTATTGTTGAGCAATGCATTGTTCCTGGGCTCTTTTCATTCTCTCAACTGCTGACAGGATCTTCAATTGTGCTTGTACTGTTGTTTCTTGTTGCTTTTCCTCCTGGAGATGTGACTCCAGTGTCTTCAGTTCAAGGTCCTCTGTAAGGTGCGCATAAGTCTATGCACTTCTACTACTAAGTTGTTTACATTCCAAAGCTAAGGCTTTGATTCTCTCAACTACGCTCTAGGCAGTTTCTTCTCTTTAGTCTCACACATCCTGCAGAGTGCTTGGTACTATTTGTAGCTCTAGATATTCTATTCTCTATTGAAGCTGCTAGATGGCTTCAACAAGCTTCGCTACTTGATGCTCCACTAGGTCTTCCTCCTTTTTCTCTAAGCCCATCACAAAGAGAAGTGCTCCATTGACTGCTTCTTTGACTCCGATCTGCTTTGCGAGCAACTATTCATTCTCTTGTTGGATCTGCGCTCTCTCCTCTTTGAAATTTGTTTGGAGGTCATCTTTTTCCTACTATGCAACCCGATGTTGCTCTATGAATTCCTCTTTTTCTTGATTCGAGGCCTCTGTGGCATGTTCTTTTTCTTCTTGGATATGACGAAGGTGAACTTCGGTCGCATCGGCTAGTCTGCGGAGTTGGGTAGGCTCATCTCCCAACTTTGTTTCTTCTAATGGAGGGGGCACAGTGGACACTGGGCGACTGGAGTGAAGGGCCTGCTATACCCCTCACAGTTCTGATTCAATCCTTTCATACATGGTCTCTTGCTTGGATTCGTTATTTTGAAAAATGTCTTCTGAGGTGTCTGATACAGCTGCGATAATGAAGTTGAAGTCATCGAGCGTGAGCACAGTATGTAACTTGGGCTTACTATCTTTTTAATTCTTTTGTGATGAAGGTTTCATGGGGGAAACCTTTATTTTCTTGGATGTCTCAGCTTCATCAATGGGATCCTTAAGTGTTGTTACTTCTCCTTGCTTCTACTTGTCTTATTCTCTATTGTTCTCTTCTTTTTCTACTTCATCATCACCTCCTTCGCTAGGTGATTTTAAAGCAGTCTCTTCTAATGCGTTGTTCAAGTTTTTTACCTCTTCTGTCTTCTTCCTTCTGCTAGTTCCAGGTGTATCATACTCTTCGCGAGTGACCACCGGGCTTCCGACTAGTTTGGGGTCGGACAGTTCTGCAGGTTCAATAGGGATAAGGAGCTCTACAAGACATTCCTTAGTTATTTCTTCCAGGTCCTCCTTTGTGAGCTTGTAATAACTCTATAGTACTTCTTTGTGTTCCTCTCCATGTGTAGTGATATAGATAAAATGTTTGTCTGCGTGGAACTTCACAAGTGGCTTGAACCTGTGCAAGGTGTTCGACGTCATACGAGGGATGACCTCAATAGCCCTCTTTGACTGCAGGTAGTAGGTGTGGAACACCACGTTTGACTGCCATTGTTTTCCCATGTTGCTTGAATACCAGAGCGTGGTGAACTTCGCGGCTAAGGGTTTAGATGGCTCTATTTTAGGGAAGGTGGCACCTTCCGACATCTCCCAAGCAATGAATGCGATGAGGATCAACATCCAACTAAAATGGGACTCATAACCTTGATCCTAAGCTTTGCAACAGTCTTTCTCTAATTGGTTAACTAAGTAGATTTCCCAGTTCATTTCTAGCCCCTCCACGCATTTTCTTGCGAGGTCAACAACAAACCCCGTGACCTGCGTGGGTCTGTTCTTTCTTACTATATTACCAGCAATCAACTAGAAAGTGAGGCGCACTACACCATTATTAATGGAGGTTACCTTGTAGCCTCGCTTCCCCTTCTCCACATCATCGTAGGTATCTTTAGCCTTCTGCGCCAGGGCACGGTTTACAACCTTTCCTGGGTAAAAGTATTGTGGGTCTGGTCCCTGCATGCTCAATCCGATGATCTGATGGATCAACGTCGGGTCAATGGTGATGCGTCTATATAGCCACAGATAGACACCATGGAAGCACGACAGTAGGAGCTTAACGCACGCATTAACCTCCTAGTGCCTTCCAAAATGGGGTATCTTTATTACATTCAGAATAGTGGATTGCGCAAGGTCCATAGTCCATGGTTGGGGGATTATTCTTGACTTCTTCCCCTTCATCCTATTCAAAT
Organism: Picea engelmannii; assembly: GCA_009831015.1. NCBI lineage: Eukaryota > Viridiplantae > Streptophyta > Pinopsida > Pinales > Pinaceae > Picea > Picea engelmannii. Next base: position 5,897 of record ML811471.1, read on the forward strand.
ACATGTGAGGGGAGAGAATGTTTTAGTTCTTGCGATCCCCTAAGTTGAAGTCGTTGATCTTTAATGTCATGATCTTATCCAACTATGGTTTAATTGCACGTATCCCCTTCGGGAGGTACGCAATAATCAGAGTGTAATCAAAGTCCCTTGGGACACTATCACAACTCACCGCATCGTCCAGAGGCGGGATGTAGTCAGGAAGGATTGATGGGATTATCTTTTCATTCGCCAAGTCATCGCGATGCTTGGTGCATTTCTCAGTTGCATCTCGGGATGGTCCAGATCTGCAAGCAGTCGACGGGGATGCTTGCACTCCTCTCGTTGATGAAGCTTGAATCCCTACGGACATTACTTTGTCGATCATTAGATCAATTAGGATTTCTTCTATGGACTTTTATACTACGTTGAGTTTGTCTGACATGCACACTCGAGATCGGATAACTCAGGTTGATGAACAAATGCTCAATGCAATAGAACAGGTGGTGAAGTCTCAGTAAACACAACGTGGTAACAATGAGTTCTCTTGTTGGCTCAGATACAGTTCGTAAAAGTGTTTTCGGTGCAATAGTCGATGGAATAAGTAGACAACGATGTAACGGCTCCCTCCAACGGACAAGAAGCCTTCATCAATGCAGTTATGTCTGTTGTGGCACGGTCCCAATGGTCCAATGGTGAGATTTCTATTCATAATTATTGTTCTAACCATTCAGGAGGGTCAATCTAACGGTCATAATGCCTTTAACAGTTATATTTCTCTGCCATGACGAAGTGCCAATTTGAGTTTCTCTTATATGGAGGTGAAGTTCAAACTCTGGAGACCTTTCTTCTGCGAAGTCCTTTCTAGAACTTCCTGTAATTTCTCCAACTTTTCTTTCTTCTTGCTGAGCTTTCTAGCCTTCTTCCCCATGATCTACGTCTCAGTACTCCTCTTTCCATTCTGATTCGTGTCTCCTCTTGGCATAGTAACTTCGCGTTGTTGATGGTATTTCCTAGGGTTCAAGGGAAATACTTCTTCTTTGTCTGGGGTAGGTGCTCTACTCTCCTATATAGACAGGTGTTTCAAGTCTTCCTGTGTTCTTTCAACTTCGACATCCATATTTCTAGTCCATAGTAGCTTCGACTGGTTTTCTTGTTCTTTCAGTAAGTGTGTTATTCTCCTATCCATGAAGTCTCTTAGTTCTTTCTTTTTCTATTCTAGAGCTTCCTCTGCTTTTCTTCGGGTATGATCTTTCTCAATCCAAGTTTTTCCTAGTAACATAGCAAATGGGGCAATGTTCTCAATAAATTTAACAACCTCAAATTCATCCTCTATCGAAGTTCCATGAGCACTCATAGATGCCTGGCTAAGTCTTCCACATAGGGTTATCATCTTTCCTCTAAATAATCCTATTCCTCCCAATGAAGGAATCATAGTAGGCTTTCCCAAAATTTCCCAGGTTCTTTCTATCATGACCCTCCCTCATCCAGAACACAATCAATGTCAAAGTCTCCTATTATTGTTTCTATGCACTCTTTTCTTTGAAGATCTCTGATAAGTTGATATCTCTATGATCATTCAGGGTTTCTTTCATTTGTAGTAATACATGCTCTGATTCTTTCTGGGGTTCTTCCATGGTCTCAGTTTCTTGGCCTTCCTTGGGGTTTTCTTGTCTCGTATTCATTCTTTCAACCTTAGCAATCATTCTAGGGAAGTCCAGAACTTCATGGTCCATAGATTTACAACAAAGACAACTAGGTATTCTACCAGGGCATTCCTTAGCAATATGTATCGGTCTTCTGCAGCTGTAACAAAGAGTTAATCCTCTCTTTCTCTTAAATGATCCCCAGCCTTTATTGTACTGTGCCTAGGATCATAGGAGCTAAACTGCAAAAAAATATTCCTAGAATCTTGCATCCATTTGTTAGTCCAAACATTCTTTTTATGCATATGAATAACATATCTTTCATTGTTTCTATCAGATCTACTCATATCAAATCTTCTTTCATCTAGTTGTGCCCTAATTTTTAGACTAGGACAAAATTTATCAAACATACCTAGATCCATACTTTCGAAACAAACATTTCCACTTATCTTACCTTTAACAGAGCATAAAGCTTTGAGATCTTATCTCTTTAATAAAAAAAATTCACTGTTCTTACCTTTATCAGAGCACAAATCTTTCAGATCTTATCTCTTCAATAAAAAAAATTCACTGTTCTTACCTTTATCAGAGCACAAAGCTTTAAGACCTTACCTCTTTTCTTCATATATGCCTCCTCTCTTAGTTCAGAGCTTCGCAATTCAAGTAGAATACTGAGCACTAGGGAAATAGATCTATGCATAGAGCCTCCTCTTTTCCTCGGTTCCCAACAATCTCAGTTTTAGGTCCTGGAAATAGAACCATTTGTTGGGACAGGGGCAGACCCAAGGTTCAACGCTTCAACAACGCACCAAAAAAATCCTAACTACCGGCCCTTTCAGCAACACTTGCGAAGAAGATGAAGTCTCACCCAAGATAGAGGCAGGGGGATTGCAGGACTCAGATGTCTGCAACCTAGTTGGGACACAAATCTGTGATTACAACACCTTAACACATCACGTAGCAGTTATCGTTCATTATTATTTATCCTTTGTTCATAGCGAAGATAAACCCTAATTACAGAGCAGCGTGGTATTCACCCAGATCTAATATATTCAATCACTAAGCACATAAAAATAGGTCATATCTAGCATTCATTCATATGACTCAGTACTAATCTATCATATCAGATTCATCTAAGCATATACTATTACACTAAGCATAAATCTCGTGAATAATGTAGCAACCATAAAGTACAAAGAAACCATAACACATGATATACGTGGTTCACCCCCAGCCTAGGGCTACATCCACCAACTCTTCTTCTCTTTATTTTCTTTTGTCAATCATCTACATGCACAGAACCACAAGATCCTACTCTGCATAGGACAAAAGATCTACGTGCACCTCGCCAGATCCTCCTTCCCCAAGCTAGGTTACAGCACAAATCCCTCTTACAACCTACACAAGATTCTTACATCCACTTGCACTTAACCCTGCAAGTGTTCAACACAGCATGCACAAAGCATTTACAACTATCACTTGCACTTAGAACAACACCACTTGTCTCTTCTAGGTCTAGTCATTGCTTCTTACATCGCCTAGACATCTATTTATACATTACAAAAGGGCCTAAACATGGGTAAACCCATGGGCCGACATCCCCATACCCGTTACATAAGCCCAAAACCCAAAAATCCCTAACAAGGGGTCGAGATCCCATGATCTTCGTTTTGACTTGTCCTCTGCCTTCGACAGCATGTCGAAGTCCCAAAAAGGGGTCAAAAGTGACCAAGGATCTTCAAAACTTGGTCAAGGTCCAACAGAGACTCTCTTATGGCATTCTAGGTTTGTGTTGGGCTCATGTTTTGGTTGTTTTGTGATGATGATTGAATCCTTTTTGCACGAGTATTATATATGTTATTGATCATTTTGAAGAAGTTTTCGAAGGATTTTGTATCAATTCATCATGGATTTATAACATGTATGCGTAATTGATGTTTTTAAATGGTTTTGAGTTAGATTCAGTTCGATTTGATGATTATGAGGATCTAATGCATGATCTATGTGTCACAGGGTGAATTCACAATGCAATTTTCCATTCGGTAGCTCATTTGGCACTCCATCCAGCACTCGATCTGATACTTCATCCGGCACTGCATCCGACACATGATCCAACACTTGGAGCATAGGTGAGTTGGCGATTGGCGCATTGGTGGCCTCTGTTGGGAGAATCGGCGACCTGGGTTTTGTGCCCCCTCATGGCCTCCAGCTACTAAGCTCTTGACATCTCATATTAAGCAATTATGTTGATCGTTGAGTGGATCATTCAGTTTCTAGAAGCCAAAGGTTGTTAGAGCGCATTTAATGGGATTTACCATTTTTAGAGAAGGTCGACCCTTCCAGTGGTCGACCTCTCGAGCTATAATGATAATAAATACCACCAGTAGTGGCCAGACCAAGGAAAATAATTTTTAGAATACATTTTGTTTTTTAATTGAGACATCTCTGCAAACTTGTGTTAAGATTGTGTTTTTGAAGTTGATGACAGAACCATGTTGATTGAGCTTGCGATTTGTTGTTGAGGAGTAGCCACGACCTGCTGGGGGGGGCACCAATGGTCTGGGTGAATACTTAGATAGATAGATCATGTGTTTTATTTGTGCAATTATAATTTACTTCATTTCTCTATTATATGTCTTTTGTAATTTTAAATGTTGTGTTTGTTGTTCATCATTTAATTGTTTAATTTCCCTTTTGCAGATTGCTTGTAGGAGATAGTTATCTCTTATGTCTTGTCTTTTATTTCTTAGTGATTGGCTTGCAAGATACTAACTTAGTTGGCATGTTAAAAGTTAAATTGATTTTCGCAGGTTGAAACACAGTAGTCTTTAGAACAGAGTATTAGTTTAATACAGAGTATAGAGTTTCTTTTGGAAGTTTCGATGGATTAATAATTGCAAGTGTTGTTAATTGATTTAATTCTCAGTTTTAGTTATGCTTTCATGAATCTATTTTGTTTATCAATCTCATTTTAGTGTGCTAGAATGGAAGTAGGTTTTGGATTATGTTTTTTTTTACAAGGATTCTAGTTTGCAATCTGAGTTTTTAATGATAGAATTAAGCCCAGTTTAAATTATGAAATCTTAGTTTTATATTTGAGTTGTGATTTTAATTAGAAGTTTGAATTTGAATTAATTTTTTAATCGTAAGTTTATAGTTTTGTGAATTTACTTGAGTTAGCACAAGAGTGCATTTGAATTAGTACAAGAGTGTTTTTCTTATCATCGATGATTGATGCATGAAATTGAGAGATCACATGGATTTTCAGGATATTTAATGTTTCTTCTATGATGGAAAAGCTTTTGTTAGATTGCTTGATTCACACTTTTAATTTCTCCATATAAGTCAATATTGAATTAATTCCTCTTGAATTATCACTAATCTTTAGATGCCATCGTGATGTTATTAGGCACCGAAGACACAATCATCATCTTTGAGTTTCTTGTTATTACAGATTAAGAATATTTTTTGATTAATTTCTTAAGACAATCATGATTCTTTTAATTAAGTAGGTTAAGATTTCCCCTCTGCAGATTAGGGGTGATTATGAGTTTTGTTTTAAGAATAGAGTTTAATTCTTGAATAGTTTTGATGAGTTTACTTGTTGAATAAGTTAGTGATAGGTTAGTTGTTTGATTCCGTATTTTCTTAAAGATAAAAGATCAGAGTAGTTTATTTACTGTTGCTATCTAGGTTGAATATATTAACTTATTTAAAGTAGGGTTTGATTTGCTTCTTTAGGAATAATCCATCGATCCATTGTTTAAAGTTGCTTAGGGTAAATAGTTCAAGTTCTTTAATAGGGTTTTTTAACTGATAGTCTTTTCTTAAGTAGATTAACCCTTAGTTAGACCATATCCTTAGTTAGATCATACTTCCTCTAGTTTTTTTTCCTTGGCACATACAATGCTACACCTCTAAGTTTACTTACCCCAGGTTGACAATTTAATTGAGGGATTTAGTGCAAATAGAACACCCATCATTTTTGGCGTCATTTTTGGGGAGTTGTCTTAAGGTAGGAAATAGTTAGGAGATAGATCATTTCTAAACCTTAGCATTAGTTTGGTGGTGGGGGAACTTTAAGATGGGAGGTAAGAACCTAGACATCTGTTATAGTAGGTTCCCGCAAACCCAATGGTAGTTTTTCTTTTTATTTTTCTTTCATGAACAAACTTAGGAACCCAAAGGGAAGATACATTAAAACCAAACCAAACTTTTCGACCAAGGTTCATTCTAACCTTTTTGGGGGAAGGAACAATCCACTCATAAACTCCATAGATCGATATTGAAAAGTAGGGGTTAGATCAACTCAAAGAGCTAAAGAAATCTCTTAAGAGACCAAAACAAGGAGCACTATAGAATAGAAAATGGAAGCATCAATAATAGTGGGATAGGAGGCAAGACCACTCAAGACTTCCGTAGAACCAACCAACGCAACCTTTTTTTTTCACCACCGTCAAGAGACCCTAACTTTGTAGACATCATAGACCCTAAACAAGTTCATACTTTCTTTGGTAATTCAGCCAATATAATTTTTTCCCAAGTTGAAATAGAAATTTTGGCACCAATAGTCTCAACCATCTCGAGTAGAGTCCCAGACATCCAAGTAGTAGGAAGACCTTCCCATCAAAGGGATACCTTTCTTAGAAAAGAACCTTGGGATACTTTGTTATCTTTAAGGATAAAACCATTTAGGTACTCTCTTTTTTGAAACCAAACCAATATGGATGATCAAGAGGATCAAAACCATGTAAGACACGAGGAGGGAAAAGAAGCTGGAAACCAAACTGAAACCACCTTCGGGTTTCCAATTTTGGACACCACAAAGAATGTCAATATGAAAAACATTCCCCTCTCGAAACTGCCCACCTTTTATGGTAAAAGAAATGAAGACCCAGATACCTTCCTATTTGAGTTCAACATCTTTTGTAGGAGCTACAACTACTCACAAGATGCCCATAAACTAAAACTCTTTCCTGCCACCCTCAAGGACTCTTCACTAAGATGGTTCATGGGCTTGGGAGAGTCCAGTATTAGGTCTTGGGAAGCCATGAAGGATACATTTCTTAAGAAATACTATGACTACTGCAAGTCCAAGGATTCTCGTAACAATATTTTCAAAATACAACAGTTAGAAGACGAGAATCTTGAGGATTATATGGAACGGTTTACTTATATCTCCCAAAAATCAAAGTATCATGACCTTCCAGATGATGAAGTCAGGGATATTTTCCTTAAATGGATTTCAGAAGAATACCTAGAGATACTTAACCTGATGGCATCAAGTGACATCTCCCATAGACCATTTTCCGAAATTTGTGAAATGTGTAAGAATTACTCGAGGAGTAGAGCTAAAACAGGGATGAATGTTCGGGATCCTTATAGTAGAAACTTAAAACCAGTCACTTCAGGTGGTATCACAAGGGTAGAGATAGGGAACCTCTTAGAGAAATTCAAAATGAATATCTTAAACACAATAGGTTCCCAGTTGGCACCTTAAATATTAAAAAGAAACATGAGGAGGAAAATGCAGCAATGAGCATATTTTTCCCAAGATGTAGGAGGAAGCATTCCTCAAGCGAATTCCCATTAGATAACATTTCAATTTGTGGCTTCTGCACGAAGGAAACCAACTGCAAAATGTCCATCATTTTCCATTTTTTTATCCATTTACAGAAGTGGGATCCTGGGGAGTCCTCTTATGCACCTAGGAGGCCATTGCAACCCAGGAATCATCCTATATACCTAGATATACAAGCTCAAGTTCCACCCTATTATCAACAACCACAACATTGGAACTCTCTGAGTTGTCAAAATTGGTCTACACAGTATCACCATCCTTGACTTCGAGGATGGAGAGGACGACATAACCAAGGCAACCCTCAAGCTCCACCTGTCCCTATTCCCAACCATTCTTATCCTCAGTTTCCACTGAACATCCCGCAGCTTCTGCCAGGTTTTGTTCCACCACCTTTACCTCCTATTACACAACAATCACAACAATACCAGAATGCAAGCTCCACAAGACCGACATTACTACCAGAACAACCAGTTCCCAATCCCAATAACAAACCCACTCAACCTCTTCACAATGTTGAGATGAAAACCTTCCCGACGTATGTTATTTCTCTTGTTCCATTGCAAGAGATTCAACTAAGGTTGGGAAAAGTTCTAGACAGGCAGAGGCCTTCAGTAGTCATCAAGGAATAAGAAGAAGATGAAACCCCCAAACAACCCATGAATGACACTAGATGGGAAGTTGTTATCATCCCCAAGGACCAAGAACCCAAGATTCCCCAAAATGAACCTTCACAAATTGTGAAGGCCCCTCCTTACCCAGAAAGATTAGTGATTGAGAAACCTACCATCCGATCGGAATTTGACATCTTGAATGAATTGAAGAATATTTGTGTCAAAATTCCCTTGCTACAAGCCATTAAGGACATTCCAATCTACAGTAAGGTGGTCAAACAATTGTGTATTAAGAATCTAGGAAGGAAGCAGAAGGATCCTCCAACAATACATTTGATAGGAGAACTTTTTGAGTACATATCAGAGTAGCCTAAGGTCACAAAATATGGGAACCCAGGAAACCCTGTAGTGACCATAACCATTAATGAGGTTTCCATCAAAAACACTCTCATAGACCTAGGGGAAGACATCAATGTTATGACCGTTACTACCTTGGAGAAATTACAGTTAAAACCTCTTCTTAGACCTACCCCAACTATTTTGGAATTAGCAGATAAGACAAGGGTTATACCTGAAGGAATTTTGGATGATATCATAGTTAGTTTAGCCTCATGGGAGTACCCAATAGATTTTCTTGTCATCCACTCAAAGGATCCTACCAAAGGGCATCCCGTTATTTTGGGAATACCTTGGTTAGCCATAGCGAATGCATTTATTTGTTGTAAAGAGGGAGAAATGACCATCTCAAATGGACTCTTTATACAGAAGCTTACCATATATCCACCAGCTCAACCTATCATGGAGAATCTATGGTGGCTTGAATTTCTATATGAGAATGAGGATTGGGAAGAGCCCGTGTTGCCAAGTGATCATTCTTGGGTACTTCAAGAACACACAATAGAAAATGTGCTAAACTAGTTTATTCCTGCTATCACATGTGTTGATTTTCCACAATCTTTTCCCCAATTTGAGTACATGTTTGGGGAAGAATTTCAGGAACAGTTGGACCCATCGATTTTTTCTTCGACATCCTTTATATTTGAGATAGATGAGTCTTCTACATCTTACACCATGCCCTACAAGATTAGTCCAGAAAAATTTCTACATATAAATTCCGGACTAGATGCAGACCAACAAAAGCATTTAGTAAGTGTACTTAAAGAAAAATCAGGGGCATTCGCCAGGGAATACACTGACATGAAGTTTATACACCCTGACACATGCATCCATCACATATATACCCAGGGGGAAGTAACACTTGTTAGGAAACCCCAGAGAAGGATGAACCTGGCACTCAAAGATATAGTAAAAGAGGAGTTACAAAAGTTATTGAATTTCGGATTTATCTACCCCATCTCCGATAGTAAATCAATATCCCCTCTTATAGTGGTTCCAAATAAAGTAACCAAGAAATGGAGATTTTTTGTTGATTTCTGGGAGCTTAACAAGGCCACTTTGAAGGATTATTTTCCTCTTCCTTTCATTGACCAAGTCTTGGATAACCTGTCAGGAAAGAAATATTTCTCATTTTTAGATGGATATAGTGGGTACAATCAAATTCTCATAGAACCCGAGGATCAGGACAAGACTACCTTCACTTGTCCTTGGGGCACATATGCCTATAGGGTCTTACCATTTGGATTGTGTAATTCTCCTGCCACATTTCAACGAGAAGTACTAGGGATATTTTTTGATCTTATTCATGATTGTGTGGAGGTATACATGGATGAATTTACAGTATATGGAAATACTTACCAGGAAGTCTTAGATAATTTAGAAAAATTCCTTATCATATGCCAAGAAATGAACTTGTCCTTAAGTCACAAAAATGTAAAATGTTGTTGATTGAGGGAGTGGTTCTAAGACATAACGTTTCATCTGAAGGGATTAAAGTCGATCTTGCTAAGATTGAGGTCATCGTCAGACTTCCACCCCCCAAGACTCAAAAAGAGGTGAGAAGCTTTATTGGACATGCCGGATACTACCGACGATTTATTGAAAATTTCAAAAATATTGTTGCACCCATGTTTGGATTGTTAATAAAGGATGTTGATTTTCTTTGGATTGAACAGTGTCAAACCGCCTTTGAAAATATGAAAGCTAAGTTGTCTATAGCACCAGTTCTTAGGGGGGCCAATTGAGCTCTTCCATTTCACATATCCATTGATGCCTCTGATAATGTAATAGGAGGAGTATTAGGGAAGAAAGAAGACCATCAGTCCTATGCCATTTATTTTGTGATAAATAACTTGTCCCTTGACGAGTTAAACTATACAGTTACCGAAAAGGAATTCTTGGCAGTAGTTCATGCTATTAGTAAGTTTCTCCATTACATCACAAGTTACAAAGTGTTTGTACATACAGATCACTCTGCCATTAGATTTCTCATGAATAAACCCATTACTAATGGTCGAGTGACTAGGTGGCTCCTGCTATTGCAAGAGTTCAATATCACTGTCCTTGACCGACCTGGAAAAGAGAATTTGGTAGTTGATTTTCTTTCACGCATAAAAAATGAGGATGATGATATTCCCGTTGATGATAGTTTCCTAGATGAGCACCTTTTCTCCCTCTCTGTAAATACCCCATGGTTTGCAGATATGGAAAACTATTTGGCTACTAGGAAGTTACCATCTCATTTGTCACCTCATGAAAAGCATATAATTATTACGCAGAGTGCCAATTACTCTTGGGTTGGCCATGAAATTTTTTGTACTGGTCCAAACTTGATTATTCGTAGATGTGTCCGAGAAAATGAGATACCAGAAATCCTACGAAGTTGTCATGATGGACCATGTGGTGGCCATTTTTCTAACAAACGTACAACATATAAGGTGTTACATTCATGTCACTATTGGCCTAGCATATTCAAGGATGTTTCCAAGTATGTGAGGAGTTGTGATAGTTGTCAAAGGATAGGAAGACCCATGTCATCTGACGAAATTCCCTTGCATGCCCAAGTTATGATAGAACCTTGCGACAAATGATCCCTTAACTTTGTAGGACCAATTTCATCCATGTCTCGTAAGAAAAATTATATTTTGGTTTGTACAGATTATGTCACCAAGTGGGTAGAAGAAAAAGGCACATTTAGGGCTACAAAAAAATATGTTGTTGAATTCATTTATGAAGACATCTTCACCCACTTTGGTGTTCCTCGTAAAATTTTTACAAACCAAGGCACTCAATTCACTTCCAAGCTGATGAGAGAACTAATGGAGAAATATGGGATCAAACACTACAAGTATTCTCCATATCACCCACAAGATAATGGTCAGGTAGAGTCCACAAACAAAGTTTTGGAAGCTATCTTAACCAAGACTGTTCAATTGCATCATCGGGATTGGGCTGATAGGATTCCAAAGGCTTTGTGGGAATATCAGACCACTTGGAGAAACACCACTGGGCATACCCCTTATGAGCTAGTGTATGGGAAACAAGTACTTCTACCAATAGAATTCCAAGTAAGGACCTTTCGTATTGTCGCAAAATTGGGATTAAACTTAGATGAGTCTCATAAACAACGAGCCCTACAATTAAACAAGTTGGATGAGATTAGGCAAGATGCTATCCAACGAACAATATTAGTCCAAAACTAGAGGAGCAAGTGGCATGACAAGTTTATTAAGAAGAAACACTTCCAACCTGGTGATTGGGATTTTTTGTTTGACTCCCGATTTAAAACCTTTAGAATAAAACTTACCACTCGGTGGTTGGGTCCTTACGAGGTAGTCACCATGTATGATAATGGGGTTGTGAAAATCAAAACAATTGACGATTGACAAGTCTCCTTTGTAGTAAATGGACACCGAATCAAACTTTATCACAGACCCATTTCCAACGAAGATTTTCTACAGGTCATGTCAACTGACAAGGCATTGGCCTTAGTAGATGGGAAAGTTCCTCCTTTTTCTTGAATCTTTTTATGAATTTTCGACTGTACATATGTAAAAAAAAATGAAGTATGTTGATAGACAATTCTAGAGATTTTTGTAGGTATTTATTTCACCAGGAGTAGACAACTTCAAGGAGATATAAAGGAAGTATTTTCTTTCAAAAATATTGCTATGTTTAAACCTTGTTGTTTGTTAAGCATCAATTGAATAATGACTTGTGGTAATTAGCCACATTTTTCCAAAGATTTCCATCTTCTTTTTCTCAAGGCATCTTTAATGGCAGTTGCTCTTAAACCTTCACCACTAGAGGATGTGAGGAAGTGATACCTTAACCATCAAACTTAGAGGTTACTCGTACAGTTTCCCCAAGAACCCTAAGTAAGTGAGTAAAGTATCTTTATTAAAGAGTAACAAGGAGTTCTGATTATCGGTTATCCATGGAAACATCACAATAACAAACAAACAAAAAAAGTGAGTTGAGCCTAAAGATACCTTTTTGTTCTTTCCCATTGGTACCATCCACTACACACTAAAAATGATTGATTATACCATATCTTTAGATAGGCCACGTCCTCTTAAGTACCCCTTACATTAGGACAATATCTAAGGAATATATATAAGAGAGTCATCCTCTAACATAAATACCATCCCAATCTAAAAAAGAAAAGATTTTCAGAGTTGTCCCCCCATCTTCTTGCACAAAGAAATCTTTATATTAAAATCTTAAAAGATTGTGGGCCAGTCTTTGAGGGTGTAAGAGGCTAACCTATCGGGATACTGAACAAGTCTACTAGCAGTGGGTATCGGCCTGTGGTATGACTAGGTATACTTGTCGGAGTACTGAACAGGCTTGCTGGCAGTGTAGCATTCTACCTAGCGAGGATGATAATCTGACCAAAAAAAAAAAAAATCCTAAATCTTAAACTTGTCCTGATGTATAACATTACTTGTAGACAAAGCTGACAAGAAGTATGTATGGTTAAGCTAGGGTTAATGAACTCCATAAATCTGCCATTGGGAACTAACTTTGAGACTATATTGAAACTTTCTCACTTACCTCTTCTTAATTACATGTGGGATGTTCTATCCTATAGCTGGGGCCATATTCTAACTGTCTCTTCAAACCGATATGTGAAATTTATCTCTACACTTAACAAGCTATAAATTTTCGACTATTGGGAGAATTGACTGGTTTCCTATATTTTTTATTATGAGGTGTCAAAATACTTAGGAGTGGGGTAGGGGTTTCATGAGCTGACAAATCAAAATACTTCCTATCTATAATCCATGAGAATAAGAAGTAGAAACTTTGTAAAAAATTATGTATAATGTTTTCATGATATGGGCTATTATATCAGCAATTATATTTTTTTATTGAAATCCTAAACTCACTGTGTGTTATAAAACTATTGTACATTTATTTGACAGACCACTTAACTGGGTTTTTTTTACAAATTGTTCATTACAAATTTGTGATTCCATGCCTTAAGATAGAGGAACAAATTGTTATAATATGAGAGCACGATGGAAAAGCAAGTAATAATTGAACACTCTTATCCTGTCTCTGCTCATGTTCACCTTGACTGACAAAAGTATTTAAGACTGAGTGTTATGGATAAAACATCCATTACAGGATGAACAAATTCCATTTTGCACAAGAGTACCATATGGAGTGCCTTATGGAGTGTAATTTGGAAGACCATATGGGGTGCCATGTGGATGACTGGATGACGTGCCATATGAGGGATCAGATGAGGTGCACAAACACAGTAAGTGACCACGATTGCAGGTAACCAGGAATCATTTGAATTAATCTGAATGTTCAGTTGTATGATGAGATGGATTAAATGGCATTTGATAGTTAAATGATACAATCTCTAAATACATTTTTATGATCAAATGTCCAAGTCGAAGACTTGGACATTGATCTAATTCTCTCATTATTACGATTGCCTCCAAAGGACACTCTTCGATTTCAAAATTGGCACAGTCATAGTCACACATGGAAACTCGTGTGTGATGAATTCATCAACGAATTCAACCATTTCCACCTTGAGCACATTCAAAATCGTAGGGTTATCTTCAATTTGTTATTTCATTCATGCATGGTCGTTGTGTTGTGCTCATCCTCTGCCATATTGCACCTATCCTCTGCCCAAATTCGCTCATTTTTCTAATTCCACTCCTCTGTTTGTTCTTCGCACTGTACAATACGAGTCGTCCTCCTATGCCAACCTCTTGGCCATCCCCAAATTCACACAGTGTAGGGAGGTCTTCCTTCGCACAAGATGGGGACCGTTCTTGGCCTGTCTACAGGGCCACAATGATGGAGTTTCACTACAATTCACCCTTGTATTCGATGGGAGGATGGTGTGTGGGGTCTATGGCCTTCTTTCTCTCTAAGGAGTCAATTGCCTCAGCCATGAAGCTTCCAAGGGTTGGAGATCGTTGGTTTAAGCACCATCAATTGCCACAACCAAGCTACAATAGAGTTTTTAAGTTTGAGTTTCAGAATGTTTCTAGAGCTAAGGGGTACTCCAAAGAATGGATTAAAGATGATCTAGTTAATCCCTTGATTGTCATCACCAGAATTATCACTTGTGAAGGTAGATACTCTATTTTTAAAGCTTTCCATTTTCGACTCTTAGCTCATTTCCAATTTAACAAGCCATTGAATTTTCCTTTTTACTTCTTGAAAAGTCTTGAGAAGATGTCTTCCCAAGTACGAAAGAATGTGGCCAATCCTCATAAAATCCTTTTCCACCATGGCCTCATCAAATTTCTTGTCATAGCCGAGTTGGAAAAACAGGGGAAGACATGGGATGAATTCATCTATCAATTTTCAAGCCCCCATCTTACAATCAAGGCCAGCAAGAAAATACTTGATCTAGGGATTGTTACTCCATCCAAACCCCAGTCTCCAAAGACTCCAAACCCTCCTACTCAAGCTATCCCTCTACCAAAACAAAAGACCAAGAAACTTGTTGATACCCCTACATCCTCATCGAGCAAGAAGACTAAAAATCCTATTGATAATTCTCCAATGCCCTCAACATCTATTGATATTGCACCCAAAAAGTTACAAGAGGAAATTCAATAAGATTTCCATGTAGTCCCTACAAATAGAAGAGGATCCAATCAATTCAAAGGAGGATCTTTTCGAAAAAGTACTTGAAATGCAAGTGGGAAGCCTAATGAAAACCTCCAAGAACTTCAGATCCTATCCAAGTATCTTTCGATCTCGAAAGCCCCCATAAAATACTTAGGGAAGTTTCTATAGAAGAGTTGGAGCCTGATAGAGAAGTAAAATCTGAACCCATTCCCCCTCATAAAACCTCTGTTACTCCTACCTCACAAATACCTACACCAGATCCCAAAGCCAATAGAGTCTCTACATCCTTCAAGGGATTCAAGCCCTCCTCTGAGATATCTAATCATACTCCAGTCATTGAAAAATTATAACAAGAAAATGTTCAGTTGTTGCAACAGTTGGAAGAAAGGAAGACCATGGATAGGGATCTCCACCACGACAATGAAGTATTACAAGAAAGGATGAATTCCCTCCAACGATTGGTTGATCAAATGACCAATGACAATCGTAGCCTCTGTGCACAATTGAAACACCGCAAGAAGGCCAAGACAAAGCCTTCAGGGTAAGAAGCTTCTAAAGCTAATCCATCCCCTTCTCGGCAATTCTAGTCATATTGGGTAATTAATTTTTGTTTGCAATGGGACCTGCAAATCCTTAGGCATGGGGGTAATGTTGGGCTCGTGTTTTGATTATTTTGTGATGATGATTGAATCCTTTTTACACCAGTATTATATATGTTATTGATCATTTTGAAGAAGTTTTCGAAGGATTTTGTATCAATTCATCATGGCTTTATAAAAGGTATGTGTAATTGATATTTTGAAATGGTTTTGAGTTAGATTCAGTTCGATTTGATGATTATGAGGATCTAATGCATGATCTGTGTGTCACGGGGTGAATTTGCAATGTAATTTTCCATCTGGTAGCTCGTTTGGCACTCCATCTAGCACCCGATCTGGTACTTCATCTGGCACTACATCCGACACGCGATCCAACACTTGGAGCGTAGGCGAGTTGGTGGTTGGCGTATGTGATGGGTTCATCGGTGACCTGGTTTTTGTGCCCCCTTGTGGCCTCTAGCTACTAATCTCTTGACATCTCAGATTAAGCAATTATGTTGATCGTTGAGTGGCTCGTTCAGTTTCTAGAAGCCAAAGGTTGTTAAAGCGTATTTAATGGGATTTACCATTTTTAGAGGAGGTCGACCCTTCCAGTGGTCGACCTCTTGAACTGTAATCATTATAAATACCACCAGTAGTGGCCAGACCAAGGAAAATAATTTTTAAAATACATTTCGTTGTGTAATTGAGACATCTTTGCAAACTTGTGTTAAGACTGCATTTTTTAAGTTAATGACAAAACCGTGTTGATTGAGCTTGTGATTTGTTGTTGAGGAGTAGTCAGGACCTGCTGGGGGGCCCATCAGTGGTCTGGGCGAATACTTAGATAGATAGATCGTTTGTTTTATTTGTGCAGTTATAATTTACTTCATTTCTCTGTTATATGTCTTTTGTAATTTTAAATGTTGTGTTTGTTGTTCATCATTTAATTGTTTAATTCCCCTTTTGCAGGTTGCTTGTAGGAGATATTTATCTATTATATTGTGTCTTTTGTTTCTTAGTGATTGGATTGCAAGCTACTAACTTAGTTGGCATGTTAAAAGTTAAAAGTTAAATTGATTTCTGCAGGTTGAAACAGAGTAGTGTTTAGAACAAAGTATAAGTTTAATACATAGTACAAAGTTTATTTTGCAAGTTTCGATGGATTAATAATTGCAAGTGTTGTTAATTGATTTAATTCTCATTTTTAGTTATGATTTCATGGATCTATTTTGTTTATCAATCTTGTTTTAGTGTGCTAGAATAGAAGTAGGTTTTGGATTATGTTTTTTTTACAAGGACTCTAGTTTGCAATCTAAGTTTTTAATGATAGAATTAAGCTCATCTTAAATTATGAAACCTCGGTTTTATATTTGAGTTGTGATTTTAATTAGAAGTTTGAATTTGAATTAAGTTTTTAATCGTAATTTTATAGTTTTGTGAATTTACTTGAGTTAGCATAAGAGTGCATTTGAATTAGTATAAGAGTGTTTTTCTTATCATCGATGATTGATGCATGAAATTGAGAGATCACATGGATTTTCATGATATTTAATGTTTCTTCTATGATGGAAAAGCTTCTGTTATATTGATTGATTCACACTTTTCATTTCTCCATAGAAGTCAATATTGAATTAATTCCTCTTGAATTATCACTAATCGTCATATGCCATCGTGATGTTATTAGGCACTGGAGACATAATCATCATCTTTGAGTTTCTTGTTATTACAGATTAAGAATAGTTTTTTATTAATTTCTTAAGACAGTCATGATGCTTTTGATTAAGTAGGTTAAGCTTTCCCCTTTGCAGATTAGGGATGATTATGAGTTTTGTTTTAAGAATAGAGTTTACTTGTTGAATAGTTTTGATGAGTTTACTTGCTGAATAGTTTTGATGAGTTTACTTGTTGAATAAGTTAATGATAGGTTAGTTGTTTGATTCTATATTTTCTTAAAGATAAAATATCAAAGTAGTTTACTTATTGTTGCTATCTAGATTGAATAGATTAATTTGTTTAAAGTAGGGTTTGATTTTCTTCTTTAGGAATAATCCATCGATCCATTGTTTAAAGTTGCTTAGGGTAAATAGTTCAAGTTCTTTAATAGGGTTTGCTAACTGACAGTCTTTGCTTAAGTAGATTAACCCTTAGTTAGACCATCTCCTTAGTTAGATCATAATTACTCTATCTTTTCTGCCTTGGCACATACAGTGCTACAACTCTAAGTTTACTTACCCCGAGTTGACAATTTAATTGAGGAATTTAGTGCATATAAAACACCCATCTGTTTGGTCATCTACCTTTTAAGAGTCTAAGTCTTCTTCAAAAACACGCAATGGTCAGATGTCTTCCTGTTTTGATTGAACATGATAGTCCATGTGAAAGGTGTATACTTAGAAAGCATAAGAGAGACAACTTTCCAACATCCCCCAACATAGCAAAATAAAATTTAGAATTAGTTCACACAGACCTATGTGGACCAATGCAAACCTAATCAATTGGTGGTAGTTTTTATTTTCCAACCTTTATTGATGATTTTAGCAAGAAAATATGGATTTGTTTTCTTAAAAACAAATCTAATACCTTCTCAAAGTTTAAATATTTCAAAGATGAAGCAGAAAAAAAGAGTGGAAAGTATGTGAAGGTATTGAGGTCAGATGGAGGAGGAGAATACAACTAAAAATAATTTTCATAGTTTTGCAGATAGAAAGGCATTATCATGCAAACCATAACTAGATACACTCCACAATAGAATGGAGTGGCTGAAAGAAAGAACCAAAACATCATGAACATGGCCAGGAGCATGTTGAGAGCGGAGAATTTGTGCAATGATTATTGGGCTGAAGCAGTTGCATGTTCAGTGTACATACTGAACAGATCTCCAACAACAAGTGTCAAGTATAAAGTACCTCAAGAGGCATGGATTGGCACTAAGATAAATATGTCTCACTTCAGAATTTTTGGTTGCATTGCTTTTGTACATGTCCTGGAAGAACTAAGAAAGAATCTTGACAACGGATGTGGAAAATGTATCTTCATTGGATATAATGAACAGTCAAAAGCATACAAACTTTATAATCAAGTCACCAAGAAATTTCTGGTGAGCAGAGATGTCAATTTCTTAAAGAGCAAATTATGGAGTGAGCAAGAAAATGAGATAGTGGATAGTCAAAATCCATTGCATCCAATTGATGATCAAACTGAAAGTTCAGAACAACAAGCAAATCCACCAAGACTGCCAAGATTACAGGTACAAATACAACAACAAACTCTGGAAATGGTCCTTCTTCTAGCAGTGAATCATCTTCCTCAAAAGAAAATGAGCGAACAAGGAGCTTAAGAGAAATTTATCAGCATAATAATGACTTTGAACAACAAGGTAATTTTTCATTTCTATCCGATCATCCAACCTTCTTTTAAGAAGTAGTCAAAGAGGAACATTGGGTAGAAGCTATGATTGAGAATATTAAAGCAATAAAAATGAACAAGACTTGGGATCTTATTGATATGCTAGTAGACAAATCCAATACAAGTGTCAAATGGGTGTTCAAGACAAAAGTGAATGAAAAAGGAAATGTATAGAAACATAAGGCAAGGATGGTTGCTAAAGGTTTCTCTCAACAACCTGGCACATATTATGGTGAAACCTTTGCTCTTGTAGCAAGGTTAGAAACAATAAGGACCTTTTTAGCTACTGCAACTCAAAACAAAAGGCAAGTGTTTCAATTGGATGTAAAATCAACCTTTCTGAATGGCATTCTACTATAAGAAGTGTGTGTGGATCAACCACCTCGTTTTGAGGTCAAATAAGAAGAGGACAAAGTGTATAAGTTGAAGAATGCCTTGTATGGATTGAATCAAGATCCAATATCTTGGTACAGTCGAATTGAATCATATATGATCAACAGTGGATTCAGTAGGAGAAACAATGAGCCAACATTGTATACAAAATCAGACCATGAAGGCAAAATACTTATTGTTTTCCTTTATGTTGATGATATGATTTATATAGGTAATATGATGTTAGAGGAATTTAAACATGCCATGAAAATAGAGTTTGAGATGACTGATCTTGAACTCATGAAGTATTTTGGAGGTATTGAAAGTTGTACAATTTTCTCATGGTATTCTTTTCTGTCAACAAAAGTATGTTATAGACATTCTAAAAAGGTTTAGAATGGATAAAAGCAATCCAATTGAAACTCCTATAGCATTCGGAAAAAAATTAAGAAAACAAGATGAAGGCTCAATAGTTGATTCAACTTTGTATAAGAAGCTAGTAGGTAGTCTCATGTATCTTACTGCAACTAGACCTAATATAATGTTTGCAGCAAGTTTTGTTTCCAGGTTTATGGAATCTCCCAAGTATTCTCACTGGAAATTTGGAAAAAGAATATTAAGATATGTTGCAGGGACACTTAACTTTGGTTTATGGTACACAAATTTTGAAGATTACTCACTTGCAGGGTATGTAGACAATGGTTTTGTAGGAAACATTGATGATAGGAAAAACAAATCTAGT
>ML811471.1:46081-57050 GCA_009831015.1 Picea engelmannii
CAAGCATAATCACTCTCCAAACTTCAAACAAAACATCAATGTATTATGGATAACATACATAATAGGGATGATTTTAAGGATGGAAATTTATTTTAAAATGTAGAATGTTACATAATAGGGCTAATCTTACTAATCCTTCCTTCGTATGCCAATGATAAAATGTTTGGCGATATTTTTGTAAAAATATTCGATTTTCTAAGGATTTTATATAGTTTGTATAAACTTTTGGCGATTTTTAAGGTAAATAATTTTATCATATAGAATTTGGGCGAATCATTTTGATAATAGTGAATCTTTTTTTTAGGAAAAACCATGGAAAATTAGTTCATGAGTGAAATTTAACCCCTAAAATCATCCATGTACATAAAATCTATGTGATCTCTCTATTTGGATCAAACAACTAAAAAATTTACATCTTCCACCAAAATAAAGTACATAAGTAGAGTACACCAAGATAACTATGATTCCACATGCCACAAGATTGGCATTCAACCAATTTGCAATGCCCTCTGGTATGGCATTGCCCTTTGGCATGCACAGCTTCTCTAAGGGCATATGCCACTCCTCTGTCTCAACAATTCCCCAACCATCTTTCTCACTGCTTCCTACCTCTTCTTATACAAATATTATTGAACGTAATCTTCATCCGTGTGCAAGATTGCCACCTTTAGGAATTCGTGGTTCCTCATTGGCCCTGCCACGTTTCTGAAATCACAGTCACGTTTCAAGGTTCCAACCCTTTATTAGTCGTATTGAAGACCCTTCCAACCCTTTCACGATGATAGTCTATCTACTATATACTAGCACAACCACTAACTCCGGCTGGTGAACGCCGAAAGAGTTACGGATCATAAAAAAACTCTTGCGTTAAAAAAACCCAACCAGATAATGAAACTCTGAAGAATTCCAAAAGTTAATCATTTAAACGTGGCAATCATATGATGTTATAGTAATTTTTTAATATGATTAGGTAAATGTTAAAAAGTAAACAGGTTAACGGATGTATTTATAAATGTAAAGAAGTTATCAACAATAAATCTGACCCATTGATTTTGGAGGACGACTAAGAATATGCCAGCATCTTCAATTCATAACCATCAGATTAGAATTTAAGATTAAAAGATTATTAATTGTGCCCATCTCCAATAGGTATATGCCTTTCGACGTAATTATTTAAATGACAATCAGATTCTGGCCTATGACTCTCATGGCAATGTGTGACTCACCCACCATTATTTACATTGTATTTTTACGTTTTAAGGTATAAATTGATTTTGTGTCTTATAATTTTTAGATGATATAGATTCATCACTTCAAATCTACAATTTTAATATTTTTATTCCAATTTATTAAAAAAAAATAATTCAAAACTTCAATTTTAACATTGAGGCTACCTAAACTTAGGCTCAACCTAACTTAAAAAAAATTAAATGCAAAAACCTCTCTTTTCTTTTTAAAGAGTCAAGAAATTGTTTTATTTTCCCACGTTTATTATGCACAACAACATTTTAGTTAGGCACCTAAAGTACACGTATTAAAAATGTGGAGAATCCACTTTCAATTCTAGAACCCCACCTAAAATCCCTCCTACCACCGTTATTGCTTGAAAGCTACTTGAAAAACCATCCAACTGTCTCGATGCAACATCCATAAAAGAATTTGATATCGTGAAAAAGCATCAATAAAAGATGATAAAAGCTCAAAAGGAATAATCATATTTTCAACTTTTCATGACGTCTCAATTATTTTTCGTTCCCATGTTTAAAATCTTCTGTTGTTAGGGTTTTCTTTGTTTATAAATATGATTATGATTCATAATATGTGTGGTTGAACGCTTCAGCGATACCCTAAGGTTTATGTTGCATCTCTTTTATTGCATTTATTAAGACAGCGATACCCTAAGGTTTATGTTGCATCTCTTTTATTGCATTTATTAAGATGTATATTATTAGGAATATAATTTAAATTTAAATTGAATTTGGGTAGGTTTATAGTTAAATTATTGTATGTATAAAAATTTAAAAATAAGATTTAATATTTTTTAAAATCTTTTTAATATTAAAATGTTATAAATTAAAAACATTTTAATAATAATTTTAGTTTTGAATTTGAAAAAATTAATGTTAAAAATATTTTTTAAAAGGGAGATTTTATTTAAAAAAGAAGTAGGGAAGAGATAAAAAATAACTTCAACCATTATTGAATAAGCAATTTGCAAAAGATTACTTATAACAATTTGCATGAAAGATGCAATGAAAATGTAAAATGATATTTATAAAAATAATCTATCTATTTTGAAATTAAAATAATAAATTTAACATATTAAATATTATTAATTATTTTTAAAATAAAATATTCAATTTAATTTTCACTTATATGGTTAATAAGTTATATTAATGATTTATATTAATGATATGTTATCTATGATATCATTTTTTTTTAATGTTTATATAAAAAATTAATTCTTTAAAATCACATTAAATATGTTTATTTTATATTAAAAAAAAATTAATTTTCAATTTAAAATATAAATATGTAAAAAAATATTTTCAATTTAAAACTATCACAATTAACATATTTATATGTGTTAGAGATAATTAAAGAAAATATCTTCCCATTAAAACTAAAAACTAATATATTGGTTAAATTCTTATCATTATGATATTGTAATTAAAAATTATATAATCAATTTTATATAATGATTTTTATATCAATAAAAATAATCACATTTATAATATATAAAAAAAGACACTATTCAAATATATTTAAAATATTCACTTATTTTTCATCTTCAAAATTAAATATATTTGTTTTCAAAATAATACTCCAATTTTGAATAAACACAAAAAAATAAATTAAATCATAACAAAAGTATTCAAATTTATTTTATTTTTGAATTAATGCAGACCCATAAATTTCATGTTTTTCAATTTTTATTAATTAATTTTGAATTATCACAAATTCAAACTTATAGGTTTCCTAAGTTTCATTTTTTTATTAATTTTGAATTTCTACAAATCCTTTCATTGGAGGTAATGCATTGTGTACTTTATCTGACCACTTAATCAAACATCTTAACAATGTGCATATTTACACTTTAGCACATGGGGCTTATTCTTATGCATAAGGAAATAATCCTTGCTCGATTGATACCAATTGACTTAGGTTGTAGGGAGAGTTGAAGACAAAATATAATGTTGAGGAGCAGTGTTATCTCTTTTAATAATTCCATTGATAAATTAATTTATCAATCCATAATTTTTTCTAATATTCTGGGAAAGTTAATGTCCCAAGAAAAATTACTTGTTTCATTTGGTTATGTTTGATGGAATGTATTCTTACAAGTGCTAAGTACGGAAGAAGGGGAGGGATCGGACCTTCTACATGCAGTTTATGCCTCAATGCTAAAGAGATGACCTCTCATCTATTAGTGCATTGTGACCTCTCATCTATTAGTGCATTGTGTTGTTCTGAATGCTTGGGGAGATCATGTTTTAGAACAAAATCTTTTAGATTGGTTCCTTAACTATCCTAAGTTGAGACATATTCCCTTTCTAGTGATATGGGGAATTTGGAAATATAGGAATAAAATTTTATTTGAAAATTGGAAAAGATGGGATCCAAAAGTTGCCACAAAAATCCTACTTTCAATTCAAGAATTCTAAGGAGACTGTTCATAATGAGTCTGATTCTCCTATTGGGTTCTTTGATGGTGTTGTTGATGGAGGTATATGTGGTATTGGTTTATTTCTTAAACTTAACAATGATCATTTCTACAAAGCTCACTTTGTTGGTGGCAAAGGAAGCAATATGAAAGCAAAAATATTGGGCCTATCTATAAACAGGATGATGGTCGGTTCGAAGGTGGTGATACATTAGATAAAAGGGAAGGCAAACCTGAATCTACTTTATCTCAGTCCATGGAAAGATAAAGTATGGAGGTTAAAAGACATTTTCGACGGGATCAAATGTATGCATGTTCACATAAACTTTAACTCTCTTACTAATCAACTGTCCAAAAAGATCCTAAGCTATACTATTTTGAGGAACATTTTCAAGGCACAGATAGATACACTTTGGTCTTATAAAACTAGTTGTTAACTATATAGTGATGATATAAACTTTTACATTTTGTATATTAAAACAATTATGTATTGAAAGCAATAATAGCAAATAAAGATGTCTATTATCAATCTGTCAAAAAAATATATGAAATCATATATACAATACAATGTAATCACCATATGTATTTTGAAAATTTCATTTTGGTTCTGAATAGAAACTTTTTTTTAAGTGAAAAAAAGATGCAAACCTTTTTATTTTTAACTACCACAAATCCATGAGTTTCATACCTTACACCGACGCACGTATACGAGGTAACCAAATGCGTATTACTTTTTTACGTACACGAGGTGACCAAATTCGTATTAATTTTTTTCGTACATGTATAGACGAAACCGACCTCTATTTCGAAAAATATTTTTAAATATAATTTGAATATGAAAAGGAAAAAAATCGTTGACCGAACGTGAAGGGCGACTTTCGACGTAGTTCCTCCTTGGTGTTTGAGAGCTGTCAATTACGACATAAATATTTGGTTAACAAAACGTCTGTCAGTGTTTTATAGTTTGTCAATTTTGACATAAATTTACGTTGTCAGTTGAAAACAATATTTTACCTATAAACAAATCAATGACTGGCTTTATTGGCCTTCTGAGGCTAATGGTAGCAATTTACATCTTGCAATTTCATGCAAAAATTCATTACGAAAATTACAGTAGAAGCGCTTTTTATGGAATGTAAGATGTTTCCTTCCAACATAGACAGTATCAGTCGATTCACAGCAGCTGTGAAACCCCTTCGTTTAGAAATGCTTCAGAGATGATTTCGTAAGACTTTTGAGTCAGATGAATGGAATCGAAGAATACATATTTCGAAGCATCACTACATGTAAAGGGTGTCGCATCGTTGCACAGATAACCGAATTCGATGGAACCAGTGCCACAGCAAGCTCTTTCAGTAACTTCAAACCCTGCATAATTAACAGCAAAAAAAGTCTATTAACAAAGAACGTTTTCTTACACCAACAAACTGACATGAAGATTGCAACATAAGGAAAGATATAGCTTCACTATACCATATTTAGCTGGATCTTTTATAGCCCCTAAAACAATGTCGTAATATTTGAGAGAAACAATTTTGAGTCCGGGAAGCTTAGGTTTCAATCCATCAATGGTCGATATGAGTTTTGCATTATATTCAGCTGCGGCCTCGTTCACTTCCTCTGCGCACTCTCCTCCTACTTTCATTCGCAGCGTTTTTTCAAACGGTAGACAGCCTAAAGGAGGTAGGTTTATTACCGCAATCCTACGCACATCCAAACTGTACAGCTCCTGCAAGAATAATTTCAATTAAAATATATTGAATATTTGTTGACAATATTTTAGGTTTATATAGAGATGAGTGAAAATATTGGAACCTCAATATATGCAGACAATGTGTGCAATAGAAAATCTATGTATTGGGAAACTGTAAAGTGCGAAGGACGAATTGGTTCCAGAAAATAATTTGCAATAAAGTCGTTGGTGCCAATGCTGATAAACGCCACTGCAGTATTCAATACCATGACAGCCTTCTCTATACCTCCCACCAGCGTGGCTAGGCGAGTACGATATTCCTTGAAATATTCGATCTCTTTCCAAAATGGAATTACCGACTGCACAATTAAGATCGTCCAGTAATAATTAGCCAGTTTCGACATCTTCTATTGTTTACAAGAAATAATAGCAGATCTAATTATATGATGAATACAGATTATTTGGATGACTACTCTGTCTAATCTAAATTAATGGATTTAACAATCAAGCCAGAAAAATGGTTGGAATAAGGAGAAATCTTCTACAAATATGCAAAACATGGACCTTCAAATATTAGTGCAGATAATTTCATTTCATTTGATGATGAAGGGTATAAGTTGAGTGAGTGCATATAGAGGATAGGTATTCAATATTTACCAAAGTGGCAGCGGTGAGGTTGTCTAATCCGGTCCCCGATGAGGAGAAGCTGACGCCTGTGATCAACTCTTGTTCTTGAAGGTTCGGATCAAGATATGCTGGCAGCAGCTCTTTGATACCAAGACCTGCAACTATATATTCATTTGAACAGAAGACCAACATATAATTTAGATATATGTATCAATAAAAATAGTCGTCTGCCCAGTTATTAACATTGTTCTTACCCAAATAGTCTGGAAGAATTTTTCCATCGGAGAATCTCCCGGTGGGATTGCCTCCCACGAAATTTGTCCCATAGGGAGGGAAATTGCTCTTGATTAGTGTGGGAATGTGGTTGTTGTTTCCGGGATCTCCATAAGAGTCTCCGWAAAACAAAACTGCTCGAACATTCTGTGCCTCAGAGTTAGCAATATCCCCAATTGTGGAGACCCCCACCAAGAAAGCCTGAAACGCGAATGCCCACAGCGACGATCGAAATGCAGACATGGCAATGCCGTTCAAACGAATAATTTAAGTCACAAAGCTCTCTCAATCACAGAGACCCACAGAGACCCTTGTAGAAGGTCTCAGCTTAAGTTATAATATGTGTGTCGCTAATAATTCCTTTAGATCTTAACAAAAATAAAATAAAATGTATGCCGCGTCAAATCATCCGAAGTGAGGCACCATGCAATCCACATGCGTGGTACAGTTGAATTCACAAGTTAAAGGTCCCATTCGTGTTCATAATTGAAGCTTAAAATAATAATATGTTGGCATTTCTCAATCTCCATTAATTGCTCTCTGCGGCTTATATCTAGCTTCTAGAAGTTCATGATTGCTTACCGTGAAAACTTGGGCAGGATTCAACCGATGATTTCCAAAATATCAGTCCTCTTAAATCTTTTATGCCGCCTCATAATCCCGGTACTGTAAGAAGTGAGAGGTTAGACGTGCGCACACTCTTTCAAGTTTGGGAGAGGTCACGAGTTTGAGCCTTTGTTTCTTGGGGCTGCGAAGCTTTATCACTCCCATATCATCTACTATGTGAGGAAGTATAGGGGTGAGTTTCCAGACTTCCAAAGTGAAAAAAAAAAAAGTGAGAAATTTTATAGTTTACAAATTTGTTTCTGATTTTTTTATAATTTAAGTTTGTCTGAATTTTTTAATCTTAGCAATATAATTTTATTTTTATTTTCTATTAAATTTTTAATAAATTTAAAATGAGAAAATTTTTTAAACATAGTATATGAATTATAATAAAACTTTGATTACATTTAAAATTTATTAATTTTAATAAGTTATATTTAATAACCTCTCATTTTTTTTTAATTTTAATTTTGTTATTAAATTTTTAATAAATTTAAAATTATATGAATTATAACAAAACTTTGATTACATTTAAAATTTATCAATATTTTCACTTGAAATAAGTTATATTTAATAACTTTTCATTTGGAAGAGGTAAATTCTATAATTTTTAGATATAAGAGTTTAAAAGTAATTTGTAGGAATTGAACTTGGGTGGAGAAGAAAACAATCATTCTTGCCAACCTTGTGAACTAAACCCAATTGACCCTATATGTTGAACCTATTTCAATAGTGCACAAACTTAACAATAAATGAAATATTTGGTTTTTTGAGAAATCAAATTATATGGAAATTTTATGACCTTATACATATTTATAAATTATATAATTTCAGATTTATAAATTTGAATATTATAAAAAATTTAAAATAATAATAATTAATTTGAAAATAAATTCCAATAATCTTTATATCGGGTGAGAAGGAAGTGATGGGACATGGGGTCACCTCTCGAGGCGAGCCGCCACTTGTCATCCATGTCGGATGGCACTTGTCGCCCCCCTCAAACACCCATCACCTCACTTCATGGGATTTAATACCCCCTCCTTAGCGTGTGCTCCCTTCTTCATGGCTCAATGTCACTCCATTGCTTGCCTTGTCCCGATGATGCCTCGGTGGTACCCTCGTCCTCTCTAGCTCTAGACTATGCATTACATTGAGATTGTAGTTCTTAACATCATTTTCCTTATGGCCCTACTCTCATCCCATCATGGCCTCGTCTCACATTCATGGCACCAAAAAGATTATGGTTTTTATTTTCTATAGGCTTCCTCAAGTTCAGTCTCGTTATCCTATTCTCAATCCGCTCCACTTGCATACACTCATTCCTCGGCCTTCTATCGATCCCTCTCCTCGATGTTTACCCTTCTACCCATGGCCTGAATTCTATCCTTTTGCTTTAATGGCCTATGGAAGCTCCTATCATCGTTCCAGGGCAGTTCCTTGCTTAGAACCAAAGGTTTCTCTAGATCTTGTCTCATCTCTGCAGTCAAGGACTCTGTTGAGCCTTATTGTGCTCATACTCCACCTGAAATAGAACTGAGATAGATCTCGTTGAGGTCGATGTTCGTGTTCAGAGGCACTTCATCCCTAACAAGGAGGTGCTTCACCCTACCAACTCATGGATCCCGAATACAGGAAACACTTGGGCTCGAGATTCACAATATCTAAACACTAGTGATATATATTGGCACTTAAAAATGTTGATGGGTCATGTTCTAGTTGAGTGTCATGAAGCACACCAGAATATACTACTACAGCTCGACGACGTTCAATTGCAAGTCAAATTGATTCATCACAAGATGAATTTGATGGCAGAGAAGATGGTCAGAATGAACTTGACCAACCTAGAATTACCCCAACTCAAGTGTCTATTGTTGAGGGTTGTCCTATCACTTAATTTTTATTTTTTTTAGTTTTCTTAGTTTTTTTATTACTATAGGAGGTTTGGGTGTCTATACCCCACCTCATTTGGTCATCTAGATGTTAGAGAGCACCTAGTTTTTTGTAAAAATGACAATCATAGGCTCTATTTTATTTAGTCATATAGTTTTAAGAGACAAAAGTCTCATAAAATTATAGACAAGATGATGCATTGTAAACAACACAATTTCGTATTTATAAATTTCATTATATATAAAAAAAATTATAACTAATTTGATAATAAATTTCAATAAACATTAAATTGTTTGGTTAAAAGTTCATCTTTATTGAACCTAAGGAAACAAGTTAACAACCCAAAACCTAGAGACATCTAACATGAGTGATGAGTCAACCTGCATTCTTACTATTGATTAACAACTAAGTTATGATAACTTTTCCCGCTATAGTAAAAAAATTGTATCATTCCAATAAAACCAAATTAAAAAAACCAAAATATACATTTAACAATAGCATTCAAACACAAAGAAGCTCAAATAAAATGCATTACAAAGAGAAGAGATTATAGAACCAAAAACTTGGAAAAAAACTTTCCATCATTTTTTTCTTTATACTTTTCCCATAAATATGATGTTATTTCATATTTTTTAATGATGAATACGAGTTCCAATCTAGCGGAGGAAATTGCTTTCTAAAGCTAGGGTTTATGAGTAGTGGTTTCAATCAAGGTGCGTTCAAATATTAATTCCAGCGTGGAGGGAGGATCCACCCCGAATTCTCCTCCGCCCTCGGATATTGCGGCATTCCAATCTTTGATATCCTCGTATTCAAAGATTTTGAAGCAAGCCCCATCCAGATTTGTAAAAAAAATGGAAGACATCCAGAAAGTACCAATGCATTCTTTCTCAGCACGACCTTTCTCCCTTCATCTAGCCAAGAATGGGATTATTGATAAGTTTATCGGGATCTGGCCCTCTCCCAGAGCCATGAATCAGTGGTTAGACTTAAATTGGAGAAAGATGATTCAGGGAAAATTGTCATCTGCTTTATGTGGAAAGGGTTTCTTTGTATTCTTATTTGAAAAAAAATATAGATTGAGACATGATATTCAGAAGTGGTCCGTATTTCATGGGTTCCAGGAGAATGTATTTGAATAAGTGGACTCTAGATTTCATCCCTAAGAATGACATCTATTAAAGAATTTTGGTTTGGGTAAGGCTCCCTTTCTTTCCCTTGCATTGTTGGAATGATAAGACTCTAAAAAATATATGAAACTCTATGGCATCCAAGCTTGTGCAAGAATTTGTGTAGAAGTGGATCTAGAAAAGAGTTTACTAGAATCCATTCAGTTAACCTTGGAAAGTTGGTCCTATATTCAGTAGGTAGAGTATGAGAAACTCCCTTTCAAATGCAAATCCTGTCATGAATATGGGAACTTTGCAAAAAATTGTCCTCGGAACAAGAAGGATACTTCAAAGGAGCAGATCCAGGATTAGTGGTGTTAGAATATAAAGGATTGTGTGCTCGTTTTACCACGACGATACCCTCGTCTCCCAACCACAGGCCCAAGCCTCCCTCCGAGCACCTTAACCTTGACCTGAGAATTCCTCCGGAAGCAAACCCTAGGCTAGATAACCAAACAAAGAGCAGCGCATCTCTCCCCAAGGATAGCGCATCACAAAAAGCTGATCAGATAGTCCAAACCCTAGCCAAGAGATATCCAAGCCAAATACTGAAACTTGTTGATGTTGCAGCTGCACCTGCAACCCTCCTCCAAACCTACGCACCAGCTACACCTGCAGTGCGCACCAACTGGGAAAACTGCAGTCCTAAGATGTGACAAATGAGAAACTGGCGCCCTGTATTTATAGTAATCCTGCCAGTTTACTGGGGCCAACTTCTCCTTCTGGGTAGGTGTCTGTTCAGTATATTATTATTAATTCTGGCCGACTTCTTCTCTTGGAGGCTAATAGCCTAATATAAATTATATTCTTGAGCCGACAAGGCTTCTAGGGTTATTAGCCAATTCATTAGGGTTTCTCTTACTTCCCGGAGTCCTCTATTCTCGTCAGGTTCACATGTAGAGGTAAATACCTCTCGCAGCTACCATAATATTAACACTCCCTCCTAGCTAGAGAGGTATTTACAGGTAATGGACTTGAGCACAAAACATACCATTTACCTGGTAGCATCAATATAGTCATCTAGACTATTTCATGACTAGATCA
>ML811471.1:75417-90125 GCA_009831015.1 Picea engelmannii
GATCTTAAAATCTTCTGAACTAAAAATGGTTCTTCAATCTTCTCACCAAGACCCTTCATGGCATTTACAAGTTCTTCAACTCTTAAAAAATACTTGCTAATTGTTTCATCTTCATTCATCTTTATTTGTTCAAATTTCAATCTATATGCTTGAAGTTTGACATCTTTTACTTTCTCATTTCCTTCATAACTGCTAATAAGTTTATCCCACATTGCTTTGACAGTTTCAAGATGCATCACCTTTACAAACTTAGCTTCAACAAGTCCATTCAAGATAGCATTCATTCCCTTAGCATTAAAACTAAATTCTAACTTATCGTCCTTGGAGGCTAGCACAACAGGATTTGTATATCCAGGCTCTACTACATCTCAAACATCAGCACCCAAGGCCATTAAGTATGTTCTCATTCTAATCTTCCATAAGGAAAATTTTGTTCCATCAAATAGAGGGGGCTTAGAGGCTGAAGTCCCTTCATGACTTGTCATGTTTAAGCTTACAGATCTACCTTTGAATAAAAGGAACCCGCTCTAATACCACTTGTTGAAATTACTAAGACAACTGAGAGGGGGGGTTGAATCAGTTGTTACTGTGCTTAAACAATAATAAATCTATTAAACCATTCTTAATTTTTCTTCAAGTGACAATCAATATTATACAACATATAGACGATATAAATAATGAGCATCAGTCACACATAAGATATACACAGAGATAATTTTTCACAAGGAAACCCATAAAGGGAGAAAACCTCTTCTTCTTCGAAATGATAGTCAGTCTTTTAAGTTCTGTACATCATCTATAATTGAGCACCAACTCAATGTGAGGCTGCTACCTCTGTTTTACAAGCTCCAACTTGTTTGAGAGCACCAACTCTCTAGTTTCTCTAGCACCCACTAGAAGGAAGCACCAACTCCCTTAATGTTCCAGCACCAACTGGATGGAAGCACCAACTTCCAGTTACACAAGCTCCAACCTGTATGACAGAGAACACTTGTTCTCACTTGCACCACCCTACCACCCTAGTTTCTATGGATACAACCAGATGGAAGCTACAACTCCTTGTGTTCAAGCTCCCACTTGAACCTCTGAGGACAAAAGTCCTCCCTAGCACCTCCCAACCACCCTGGAATATTAAATGAATAATTAAACAACCAACTACACAGATAAATTGATTCTTACCACTTCTTCTCTGTTCTATAAATCTGGTCTTCTTCTAACTATTCTGCAATTCTTCTCTTCCTTTGTCTGTTCCGCAATTCTTCTTTGGTTCAACTTGTTCTGTCATTCTACTCTGCTTCAAGTCTATTCCTCATCTGTTATTCTTCTCTGATTTTTATCTCACATTGCGCACATTTCCAGTCTCACACTGCACATCCTGTGATTTTCCCTTTCTTACAGTTTAATTCATTTTTCGTCTAGAACAACAAACCACGCACAGTCTGTATCTTTTTATTTTATGCACCACACCCATAGCAGTTACACTTCGCATCTTCTTAGGCAAAATAAAACCGTATAAGCAACTGAAATGACAACCAATCAAGAATCATGAATCAGTTTTGCTAACTGATTCGTAACTGATGAATTAACTATGAGAGAGAACAGTAGCCCTCCGATCATATTCAAGTTTATCTACATCGTTGGATGAACTTTGTTAATCTTTCCTTTGAATTGGGTTTTGGCATTTCGACATTTCTGTGGCCAAGTGTCTCGACACTTCATGTCGCGATCTCCGAAACTCTGATACAGAGATTTTCTGCGCTAGCTCCTTCCTCTATATGACCATGGCCATGACCAAGCGCTTATGCATAAAGTACTTTTCACAAATTTGCATTTCGTGAATCGGGAGATGAGGCATCTCGACTCTCCAAGTCGCGATCCCCGAAACCCCGAAATGGAGCTTATCTGAACTGACTCCTTCCCATCTCATGACCACCGGTAGTGACCATAGGCTATGCCAAAAGGTGCTTCATATTTCACGAGTTTCCACACCATGCTCTGTTGACTCCAAGTCAACAAAATTCCAATCGCTTGCCACTTGTCCTATGATTCGACGGTCCATATCTGATCTTGATTCAACGGCTTAGATCATATCGCGATTTCAGCATTCTTGTGGTTATGTGTCTTACCTCTCCAAGTCACGATTCACGAAACTCCGAAATGGAGTTGGATCAATAGTCCAGATCACACCTTGATCTGACGGTTGCAATTAAATCGCAATTTCGCATATCGTGATTTCGGTGGTTACCTCTCCAAGTTGCGATAGGCAAAGCTCCGAGATGGAGCTCAGATCAACGGTCCACATTCTTGGTGATCTGACGGTCCTGATTTTTTCGCGATCTCGCATCTCGTTGTTCCTTAGATGGAGGTTCTCGTCACTCCAAGTCGCGATAGGAGAGACTCCGAGATGGAGCTGGATCAACAATCGAGAACAAACCTCGATCTGACGGCTAAGATAGTTTCGCAATTTTGCGTATCACGAATTTGAGAGGTTAGGGAACCCTGTTCCTTTGACATTCCAGTCAGTGACATGATGATCTTTCGCCACGTGTTTTTCCTAAAGATGGACGATCCTCCTTCTTTCGGGATTTTGTGAGCCCGCTTCTCCTTGCACTTTAATGAACGTGCAGGTTCTCCCTGATCCAACGATGGTTGGAACTTATGCTCAGATCTGATGCCGGAGATCTGTCCTCCTCTTCTTCACATTTTCTTCTCTTCTACAATCAGATCTGATGGTCCTCCTTCTTTCGGGAATTAAAATGGGATCCAATGATCATAAATGTTGCTTCTCCTCCTGAGCTTACTTTGTTCCGCTTACTCTAATTTTTCCATCGATGATCTGCCAACAATCCTCTGCACTATCTCTTCCGAGCTTATTCGAATCTTCTCTGCATCGTCTTCTCATAATGCCCATCTACTACATACTTTATGTACTCATGCCATCTTCATTGTTTTACTTGCCATCAATGACAAGCATACAAGCATGCACTGTCTGTTAAATATTTTCCAAGGCCCACTATTCTCCCCTCTCTCAAGACTCCTGCATGTTTGACACGTGGGAGGTGGTGGTGGTTTCGTGGCTTATGTTCCAATTCACAAAAGTTGAGAAGATAGAGGATAGGAAGTGTGATGGAAAAAAATTGATCTGTGTGTGCGAGACTTTACTCTCGGGTAATGGATTTGAGTGGAAAGTACATTAGCTCCGTAAGATAGAAGCTTGGTGCAGGTTGTTTCTTTTGGTGGATAGTGGGATGGTACATCTTGGGCTTAGGCAATTGGATTAGAGAAATGCATTCATCACCAGATGATCTTCTGAGGTCACGAAGGGCAACTGAATTTGGTTAATCCATATCAGGAAGGTACAAGCCATGGTACAAAATAATGGATCTGGGTAAATTCATCCAAATTATGAGTTTGAGTGGATTTGTGGTGGAAAAATGGATATACCGGGAGTAGCAACAGACAAAGAGAATAATAGTTGGAGTGTATGTAGAATAACAACTCTGGTGGGTTTTTTGTGGTGGGATGATTGGCCATTTGTTAGGGGTTCAATTTGCATGGGTCAATTGCTCTATGTGTTGGGGTGGAAAGTAATTCCAAGAAAATTCTCCGTGTGCGTTTTAGAAGGAAGAGGGATTGTATATGAAACTGGTGAGCCTCGGGGATTCACCTCAGACAGAATGAATTAGGAGGGAATCGAAGGAAAGCAAGCCTCAGGAAGAGAAATGAACGATATTGAGGAAGAAGATCGCTAGCGAATGTAGATAAGGGTGGGATCTTTAAGATCCATTGTCTCCTTTGTGTTGGAAACACTTTCTCAACATTTAAATTCAATCGGTCACTTGCAGGATGAAGTGTATGCATTGAGAATTCAGAATGAGGAGATGAAATCCAAAATCGAGCACTTGGAAAGGAATCATGAAAAGTCGTCTCTAGCAGGTAGCTTCATCCATGAATCAAGGAATGAGTCAAAAACATCTATTTGTCCACTTCCAGACCTCAACGAGCCCTTGGAAGAGGATTGGGAAAAAGAAGGAATGCCAGGTCCATCAAGCAAGAATTTGGTAGTTGATTAATCTCAATATGTAATCTCCATGTTTTATTTTTGTATATGTATCGACAGTATTTTCTATCGGTTATACTCTTTTCAGAATAGTAGTAGGCTAAATCTCTGGAAAATTAGTAAGAGAAACGATCTAGTCAACATAGAACCAACTATGCAGAAGTTTTTGACAATTTTGAGGTATTTTTGAAACTGATATTGTACTCAGTGGTCATAACCACACATTTTTAATGTTATAAAATTCTCAATTTTTTGTGAAAAAAAATGATGAATAAGAGTTTTTTCAACGATATTAGGATAGTAGAGATGATAAAAACCTATCTTTGGTTAAAGATTTATCTTCCATTTTATTTATATATTTATTTTAATGAACTTTTTATTTGAATTTCATTTACATAAATATGATGTTATTTCATTTTTTTTAAATGACGAATAAGAGTTTGCTAAGGATATTAGGATAGTAACTTAGGTTTTAAAACAAGATATAATGTTGTATAAAAAATGATAAAAACCTATATTTGGTTAAGAATTTATCTTCCATTTTATCTATATATTTATTTTAATAAACTTTTTATCTTTTCATTTATATAACTTTTACATTTCCTCGACATTTATATTTATTTTAATAAACTTTTTGTCTTTTCATTTATATAACTTTTACATTTACTCAACATTTATTTATTTCAATTGATTTTTTATTTTTTCATTTTTATAACTTTTACATTTTCTCAAAATGAAGGAAAATTAGGATTTGAAATTTTCTATACAAAGGTAAAGAATGTGTACATTTTAATTTTGTGTATCATTTATATTTACTTTGTCTATTTTAATGTGTACAAAGGTAAAGAGAAAGAACCCGAGAAGAGAAGGAGCTACGACTAAGTTTGACGTTTCACAATAGGACCATTGCTTTATCGATTTACTAGATGGATGGATGGCAGGAAGGAAAAATTCCTGTTGAGATTATGCAAGTAATAAGCAACCACAACAGAGAGCCTATGCACAAGAGAAGGGGGCTCAATAGCAAGGGGTCAAACATTTCGTACACTGATATTTTGAGGCTGCTAAAATGTTTTGACAAAACAAATTTTGTGGAGTATGTGAAAGATAGCCATACAAAGAGGATATCACCTCTGAAAAGACAAGGCCGAGAAAGGAAAATTTGTTGGTTGATTCATCTTGAGGTTGTTGTGGAAATATATACTTTTCATGATGTCAAATATGATGGATTACTTAAAATATGAAAAAAAAACATGGTACGTTCACTTTTATATTAAATGAAGACTGATTACATAATTATATAGGAAACTAATCTACTTAGTCGGTTACATGCAAATCACATACAACTAGACTTCACAGATAGTGAAGTAGACTTCAACTATGAATTTTCTCTTAGAATTGATCTTTAGAACCACCGCTTACAACTGACGCTTACTCCATTATTTCCAAGTCAAACCCTTAATGGAGAATGGATTGATTTCTACACCTAACATCTCCCTAAACAACTCAAACTTAATCTTTCCAAGAGGCTTAGTGAAAATATCAACAACATTTTCACTAGTATTACAATACATAAGAGCTATTTCATTTTACTACAACTTTTCTCTAACAAAATGAAACTGAGATTCAACATGCTTTGTCCTTGCATGAAAAATCGAATTCTTCGCAATATTGATTGAAATTTGATTCTCACATTTGATCATCGTTGGTTCCTTTCGTTCTTTTCCAACATCTTGAAGAGGTCTTCTTAACCAAACAACTTCACAAGTTGTTGCACAAAAGGCTTTATATTTTGCTTCAGTAGAAGACAAAGATACAGTAGGTTGTTTTTTACTGCTCCATGAAACAACCCCGGATCCAATGCCAAACGCATATCTAGTGGTTGATCTTTGATCATCCGTATTGCCAGCCCAATCAGAATCTGAGTAACTTGTCAACTCAAGATTAGATGCATCAGTATATTTAATGGGTACCGCCTTTGCTGCATTCCAATGGATTTCATGAGGTTTCTCCATAAACTGACTTAACACACTCACAAAATATGCAATGTCAGGTCTGGTTGTGGTGAGATAATTCAAACTACCCACCATATGTCTATACATAGTGCCATTCACCTCCTTTGAACCATCATCACAAGAAAGTTTCACATTCTGTTGCATGGGAACAGTAGAATATTTACACTAATCCATTTTAAATCTCTTAAGTACTTCTCTGATATACTTACTCTGACAAACAAAAGTTTGGCCTACATCTCTCCAAACTTCAAGACCTAGGCAGTAATGTAACTCACCAAGATCTGTCATTTCAAAAACTTTTGACAATTGTTCCTTGATTTCATCAATTAATTTCTCTTCATTTCCTATAATTATCAAATCATCAACATATAAGGAAATCAATACTATATACCCCCGCTCATCAAATTTGGTATACATATGTGGATCACTTTTGCTCCTCATAAAACCATGTTGAAGAAAGAAAGAGTCTATCTTCTCATACCATGACCTAGGTACATGTTTTAGTCCATACAATGCTTTCTTTAACTTACACACTAAGTGTTATTGCCCTTTTTCCACATACCCTTCAGGTTGAGTAAGGTAAACCTCCTCCTTTAACTCACCATTCAAAAATGCATATTTAACATCTAATTGATGCAGCTTCCAATGATACTTTGTAGCTAAAGCTTTTAACATTCTAATAGTATTCAATTTAGCTACTGGTGCAAATGTTTCAGCATAGTCAATACCTTATGTTTGTGAATACCCCTTTGCCACCAGTCTAGCCTTATATTTATCTATACTACCATCTTATTTGAATTTGGGTTTGTATATCCATTTGCATCCAATGGGCTTCTTATGTTTAGGAAATTCAGTCAATTCCCAATTATTGTTTTTCATTATAGATTCATATTCTTCCTCCATTGCATTTCACCATTCATCATGTTCATTTTCTTCATCAAAACTCATGGGTTCTATGACATTTGAAATGCTACTCATTAGGGCATAGTCTCGATACCTCTCAGGGAGCCGAACCTGTCGTGAAGATCTTATCAACTGATTATCTTCCTCCCCACTTTGTGAATATCTATCTTCGCCTCTAGGTGAACTGTGATTGCTTGAATTGTTCATATCACTTCATCCTTCTTCTTCTTGTTGTTGTTGCAGTGGTTATTGTTGTTGATGTTGCTGTTGCTCTTCTTTAACTCCTTCATCAAGAAGTCTATGCTATTCCTCATGACTGTTTTTTTCATGATTTCCTGCTTCCTTCTCATGGAAAAGTACATCTCTGCTTGCAAATACTTTGTGAGTAGATGGATCAAACAGTTTGTATGATTTGAATTCAGAACAATACCCAATGAAAATACATTTAATAGCTTTTGCATCCAATTTCTTCCTATTCTCCTTTGGAATATGTGCAAAAGCCTTACACTCAAATACTTTCAATTTATGAACTGAAGGTTTGGAACCATACAAGGCTTCGAAAGGAGTAGCATTATCAAGACACCTTGTTGGACTTCTATTCTTTAAATAAACTACAGTATTTATGGCTTCAACCCAAAATGCATTTGAGAGATTCTTATCTTTCATCATACTGCGTGCACACTCTACCAGAGTTCTGTTTTTCCTCTCAGCGAATTCGTTCTGCTGTGGAGTGTGAGGTACTATAAACTGTTGTACTATTCCATGATCTTTGCAATATTTGTAGAAGTACGTTGATTTATACTCTCCCCCTTGATCTGAATGGAGGATTTTGATGGATTTTCCTGTCTTCTTTTCCACCATGATTCTGAATTCCTTAAAGTACTCGAAAACATCACTTTTTCTTCTAAGGAAGTAAACCCATGTGTATCTCGTGCAATCATCAATAAATAACAGAAAATAAAATGCACCTTTTAAAGACCTAGTTTGCATAGGCCCGCAAACATCAATATGCACAAGATCTAACACATTTCTCTTTTTCCTATCATGATTAGAGGGGAATTCATCTCTGTGCATCTTTCCTAATGC
Source organism: Picea engelmannii (assembly GCA_009831015.1). Classification (NCBI taxonomy): domain Eukaryota; kingdom Viridiplantae; phylum Streptophyta; class Pinopsida; order Pinales; family Pinaceae; genus Picea; species Picea engelmannii. The sequence goes on from ML811471.1 coordinate 83,482, forward strand.
ACATCCATCACATGCAAAATTCTCATTCTTTAACATGGGAATTCCTTCAACCATATTCTTTTTATGTAATAACAATAAATCAGGATGATTGATGTGTCCATACCTTTGATGCCAAAGAATCTTTGTTGGCATAGTTGCAGAAGTCAGTGCGTGATGTGCTTTTCTGGTAACATCAAGTTTGTATAGGCCTCTTGCTCTGACTCTCGTTGTAACATTTTTGAAATGGTCTAGTAGATCCTTCACTATGCAATAATTCTTGAAGAACTCAACCTTCAAGTCCTGATCTGTGATGGTGGACACAGAGATCAATTTTTTCTTTATTCCTGGCACATAAACAACATTGCGAATGTGATGAATTGTACCATTCTGAAATTTCACAAGAATGTCTCCATATCCCTTGATATGATGAGCGTGGTCATCACCAAGATATATGCTAGCTCCATTCTATGTTTCTTTAAAATTGGTATACCACATCTTATTGCATGTCATATGTACTGATGCTCCGTAATCCACAAACCAGGTATTAGAATCATCTGTTTCAGCACATAAAGCAACATTATACACAAACAACCTAAGATCCCATGAATCAAAGTTTGGGGGTTCATCAATATCATCACTAGCAATAAATAATCTGAGATCATGATTTGACGATTTTTCTGCATAATGACCTAAATGTGTTTTAGGTTTATTCCTAGCCTCATCACTCTTCTTCTTATGATAGTCTCTAACAATATGTCTAGGTTGACCACAATAAAAACAACTCTTTGACTTAGTCCTATTAGATTGAATACCTTGATTCGGCCTTGGAGATTGTCTTCTCTACAATGAACTGCCACTCTGTCATGAATTGCCTCTCTGCGATGAACTGCCTCCTCTGCCTCTTTATCCTAATCTCCCTCTTGAGAATCGCTTATTTGACCATAGTGCCAAATCTGTATTGTGAGGCTACAGATTCCCGCACCTCTCTTCCTCTTGCAGCAAAATACCTGTCAGTTCTTCAAACGTAGGAGGTTTCTCCCTTGTTGCAAGACCTATTATGAACATCTGATAATCTTCTAGCATGCCATTTAAGGTAATAGTGACAAGATCAGTACTGAAAACTGTTTCCCCTATATTTCCTAGATTGTCTTTCACCTCTTTAATGCAACCCAAAAATGAACTAACAAATTCATTTCCATCCATCTTAATGCCTAGAAATTTAGTTTTCAGGAACAAAATGCGATTTGTGTTGCTAGTTTCATATAAAGATTTAAGCGTTGTCCATGTTTCAACAGAGGTATTAACATCTCTAATATGTGGAATTATGCTATCTTTAACAAACATGTGCAACAATACCTTTGCCTTGTTTTCATGCCTCTCCCAATCTTGGATCTATGTTGTTGTTGCACCAGCAGTCGCAACAGGTTTCACTTCAATTCCCTTCACAATGGTCCAGACACCATATCCCTCCATGAGCATCTGCATCTTGAATTTCTAGTTAATGAAATTCGAGCCATCTAACTTGTTGGCTTCGTTGAGGTAGGTCTCCTCTAAAGGATTCACCATCTCTGCAAATGTCTGCTTGTCCAACCAGACAATGGACTCTTATATCACCAATGGTGAATCACCAAGAATAGACAACTTTCATCAAGTGTTGAGCAGTCCATCGCTCTGCCTTTCGGATCCACCGATCCATCTCTACCTTGGCTCTCAATTGTCTTAAAATAAATATAAGAAAATTTTAAACATGCATCCTCATATGCATAAGAATAACCTCTTCCTCATGCTTCAAAGCTTTACATATAAAAAATAAAGCTCATATAAAGGCTCATATATAAAAAAAAACTCTTATATAAAAACTTCCATATAATAACTCTCATATAAAACCTCACACTCACGATTTCTGATATAACACCTCACCCTTTACTTTCCACTTTAATATAAAAAATTTATAGCAGCCACCAAATTTATAACTCCCTCACACTTTAACCTCTCAAGGCTCATGCTTCAAATATGAAAAATTAGGCTTCGTGAAAAACAAAACCCTTCACGATTTGTTTCAAAACTCACACTATAACCAAATATTTCTCACGCATCAAATGCACGCGGCCTCCCTCAAGAACTCACACATGCACCAACGATTAACAGATTCATTATTTGCACATTCATTCCAACAACAAAAAAAAACAACTCACGCTATAGTCCACAAGAAAAATGGTCGACGCTTCACTCACACTCATGCACTAGAGAGAAGGGGCACTGGTCAGAGTTGACAGTGCTGGATGCGTGTGGAATGGGGAGCATCGGTGCAACAACTCTCTTAGACGCATTCGACGGGAGCACTGAGTATCCGAAAAATGTAGTTTTACAAGTGTGAGAGCGTCGATGCTCTTTAACACTGTATNGGGGTCGATGATTTTTCAAAAACAAATTCGAGATCGAATCTCGTCTCACAGAGCTGGATCTACAATCATATCTGATACCAACTTCAAATATGAGAAACAAACACACATCGGTGGGGCTACGCTCATGTCTATATTGAATGAAGATTGATTACATAATTATATAGGAAACTAACCTACTTAGTCGGTTACATGCAAACCACAGACAACTAGACTCCACAGACAATGAAGTAGACTTCAACTACGAACTAACTCTTAACACTGACCTTTAGAACCACAGCTTACAATTGACGCTTACTCCATTATTTCCAAGTGGATTTGGCTTTGGGACTGTGGGAAAGTATCCATTTGCCAGCTTGGATAAAGTAGATTATGTGGATTTAGTAGTGATCATTGGATCTATTTCATTATTGAGGGCGTCGTCCCTTGACTTGTAGAGTTTTTGTTTATTTCAAATCTTCGAATTGAGGATTTTCATTTGTATGGAGAGTAGATTTAATTCAATATGAAGGTGAGGTTATATTGATAGAATTCACGACTCTAACAAATGAAAGGGAAAGTATGGAGATCCAAGATAATCATTGAATTGAGATACCAATGAGGAAGATAAAGACGCCCATGATGTGAACGACTGCATTGAAAGAAGATGGTAACCTTTGTGTTGATATTTGTTGTATCTGAGTTGAAATGTTTTAATTGAGCATATGTGTCACACGAGGTGCATGATCAGTTGTATCCAACACTCCAGAGTTTTGGTCCAAGTTGTAAAATCCTAGCCATAGGCAGGTTGATTGTAGGTTGAATTTCCCATATTTGTTGTGAGCCCTGTTATTCTGGCATGTGTGTTGTAGCGTGGTAGAGCATGGAGTTATCATTCTCATGCATAGAGAGGATGTGGCATCAAGGTGTAGAATGAACCACTTGGATAGGTACAAGGGTGGCAAGTGTGCTCGTATGATAGCTTGATGTAGAATCGAAGAAGTTGGATCTTCAATTAATGGGGGAAATGTGAGATGGAGTAACCTCATAATATGTAAAGGTTGGGACCAAGTTATGATCAAGGGGAGAGTCTAAGATGTTGATAAATCATGCAGGTGAAAATGATTCCCAGAGAACTAGCAAGTACAGCAGATGGTACCCATGTATCTTGGTGGATGGATTGAGTTTTATATAGACATTAATGATCAATTTTTTGTATATATAAGAGGAAGAAGTAGTTCAAATTAATCAGTTTTGTGAAGGTACAAAATGAAGGAGGAAGCAAGCTAAAAGATGAATCCCATAGTGAAGAAAGCTTAGTCTAGGGGAAGCTAGTAAAATGAAGCAACACGATGAAGATAGAAGAAAAATATGACAACAGTGAAGTCAAATGATGGTGGACAATAAAGGTAAAAATTGTGTGAGGATGAATAAAACAGACCCAAGAACATATGTTAATGTGAGTGACACTTTGTCTTTGTAGCAAGTCTATCATATCATGTTTTTTATTCTATGTAGTCGTCCTTGAAATGTTTGAGTTTGTACCTGGCATCTCCCTGAGTCGAGTATATAATGTATGTACTTGTATATATGTAACATGTAAAGGGCATATTGTTGTAATACCTTGATAGGAATGCATACCCTTTTGTCACATGTCCCTGATGTTTTGGATAACCTATTGGTATTGGTATAGTGCAATAGCCTCTATGGTGGAGTTCTTTAACACTAGGGGTGGACCATGTTATTGGTTTTAGACTCTAGTAGGTGAAGTTTTACATTCATGGGAAGTTCATCAACATGTAACTTGAATGAACCATGTACATGAAGGACATTCCTATTAGACTGACAATTGCAGCAGTTAGGTACCCAAGCATTCCAGTGGATGGTTGTTCCTTTATATGGACGTTGATATTTTGGTGATGTCTATATGATTGTGGTACGATAATTAAGTGCCAAGATGGACCAGAGATAAACTTTATTGATAAGGAGGTTCTTCGATTCATAGTGGAGCATGTGGTACATAAGAGAAGGTGTTAATGAAGACCTCGATTGATGAAGATTAAGACAAGTAGTCATTAGGGGGGAGTGTTGGAATATGTAACTCCTACTTGTCTTAGGTGTGATCATGTGTGTAGTTATAATGATTATTGGTCAGGATTAGGTAGAGTTCATCTCTATGTAGAGAGTGTGTTCCTAGTCTTTAGGAGGTTGTTGGAACTAGTTCGATGTGAGATATTCTCTCCAACTAGATGCTTCCTAGAATGGTGTGAGGTTGAGATATTTACTCAACTAATAGATTGTGTAATCAAGGTAGTTTTTCTATCTTTAGACAAAATTTTCATGTATCTATATGTATCATTATATTGATTCAATGGAGCATTCAATGAAATCTTTGCGTGTAATAAACTATAATCTCCTATTTTAATAGAAAATTCATACAAAGTGCCAACTATTTATCAAAATCAGAGTTGTCAAATCCATGAAGTTGCTTCATCCCCTTGATGAGGTTTCATTTACAACTAACATCCCGAGGGAGAAATCCTAGTGTCCATGTATTTTTCTCTACCATCCAAGGGGATATTTGATTCTTCAATCCACACCTCTAGATCGACATTGAGATCCTTCTCTATATTTATATTTATTGTCTATTGATTTTTCACCTCTAAATCAACATTGATTTTTTGCATACTAATTTGCTTCATTAACCAAGAATGGTTTCTCATATGATTGTCATATTTTTGGTTTGATTATGTGGCCTTTTTTAGATATGGGTGTGCTAATGGTTAGGGATAGAACTTATGAAGATATGTTACTTGGAAAATTCAACAATGAAAAGTTGTATTCGCAAACTAGGGACCCCCCTCAATTTTTTTTGATAATCAACAAGGTTTGAAAATATAATGACAAATAAATATTTAGAGCATACTTCACTTTTCTTTGTCTAATTCAAGGAGATCCACTAGTACAAATCTAATGTAAGATGCTTGTAACCATTGAATCAACAACTTACCATAAAAGATTCATAAAATAGAGTATATTTATAATGTATAATGCAAAGGCTTAAAACTCAGAGACTTTCATCATTGGCTCCTCTTCATATTTCACCATTATATGTTAACTAGATATATTAGGATTCAAAGTAGCTAAAATAGAATTTCATCATTGGCTCCTCTTCAAATTTCACCACTATATATGAATTAGGAATAGTAGGATTCAAAGTTGTTGAAATATAATTTTTTCTTTGATGACATCCTTGAAGGAAACATATTTTGAAGATGAAGGCACTCTAGTGCTTCCCTTCACATTTCACCATTATATATATGAACTAGGCATAATAAGACTCAAAGTAGCTGAAATATAATTTTTGATTTGATTGCATTCTTGAAAGAAACATGTTTTTGAAGATGAAGGCACTCCACTGCCCGTGACTCCTTAGTTCACATAACCAAAGTGCATATGCCAATAAAAGAAGGTCATTTACTTGTTTACTTTAAAAAGGAACTCTCAACAAAATTCACCCATAGTTCACTCATAAAATTAAGGTTTTTTTTATAAAAGCTTGTTTTAACATCATAACCCTCTTGGATTAATCTCATCCTAACATTTTTGTTAAGATAATACATTTTATTAAACACTTTTCATGCCAGCATTTCATAATAATAATAATAATAATAATAATAATAATAATAGTAATAGTAATAATTATAATAATAATCTATTTTTAAGGTCACCTCCAAAAAAGAAACACATATTCTTAACTCTTAGGTCCATTCAAATTTGCTTTCAAACATTTCATCAAACACTTGAAATACAACCTATATGACCATGATATTTTTTTATTTCCTCATAAAAAAAAATTAGTAATCCTAGAAAATTATGCCATCTCAATAACCAAAACTAAGAATAATCCCCATAATTAATGTTTAAACCTAAACCTTGAGCATAGAACCCATCCTGGTTTGACAAATAGATAGTGCGAATATTTATTACCATCTCTAAAACCTCTAAAGCGAGATATTTAAGAACAATTATGAGCGACCGAAAAGGCACTAAATCCCAATCTTGCAGCTTTGTGAGATGGATTTCTTTCCCCGAGACTTTCTACAACCCTCCATTTAACACGAGAAAATGTAACACGACACGCAATAATATTGCGTGTCGTGTTAAATGGAGGATTGTAGAAAGTCTTGTGAGGATATTTTAATTATTATTTTATTATGTTTTTAATTTTTTTTCAAAATTTTAGTTAATAAGATAAATTATTTTAATTATATAAATTAAGTT